>CAICTM010001846.1:0-21583 GCA_903772945.1 Seminavis robusta
ATCGTCTGCCTTGACAACGACCGAGGCTTCCTTAGAGCTGCTTGGCTGCTGTTGCATGTAAAAGGATTGCGGCACGGGCCCTTCGGTGCGTATCATGCACAAATGCTGTACCGACCAAGTTTCAATCAAACTGACGAGGTCCATGTACGTGTTGTTGACGGCTTGGCTCAAGACACAGAGCGGAGGTTTCTTGTTGTCGTTGTCATTCTTGTTGTCGTACATGACCCACGCAGGAGCTAGACAATCCAAAAGATGACCGTTGTAGCAAATGGCATTGGATGGACACTGAATGAACCCATTGGGACAATGCTGGTCAGTCATTTTGGCGGGAGCATTATTCTGGTGGGCATCATCGTGATCCAAGAGGGCTAGAACATGTTGTGGCGAGTCATGGTAACAGCGCTGTTGTTGCTGCAATACCGATCCCAAGTCAATGGCGTCCGTGACAATGTACGGATTGGATGGATCCGTGGCACGACAAGGCGATCCGAAAATGACAGTGTGGGTGGAACAGTGTCGACGAGTATGTCCTACAATCATCCACATTTGCGACTTGGGGTTGTATCGTCCAACCCCAAAAATGAGAACAGCCAGGGCCAGCAAAGGAACTCCCAGTACCAAAAAGAGCTTTCGAAGGAGTGGCTGAAGAGTTTCCCATCGTTCCTGCCAAGTCATAGTCTCATCATCTTCGTACTCGACTTGGACATCGTCGTCGTCATATTCGACTTGGACGTCATCATCATGGTGATTTTCGTCTTCGTACTTGACATGGACTTCTTCTTCGTCGTCCACTTCATCGTCATGGCGATCGTCGTCCACCGTGCCTTCTGGTCGAGGAGGGTCTTCCACAACAGGCGCCGGCCGGAATGCAGGTCCTCCAGTGTCTGCTGCTGCTGCTGGCGCTTGTGTTTCAGGAGTTGCCGTTTTGGGGAACCGAGTGGGAGGTTTTGGAAGTGTGTCTTCGGCTGGTTCCTCCACCTCCTCATTCTTGGCGGGTGTGCGGCGAGTTCGATAGGCCTGTGTGCTTCGTGCGGCTGGTGAGGCAGTTCGTTTGGGAGCAGCTGCAGCAGGACGTGGTGGTGTGGCGGCTTTTTTGGCGGGTGTTGCTTTCTTGGGTTGTGCGGACGAATCCTTTTTCATGGCCATTCGAGCCCGCTCCTTGTATCCGGGTTCTTTTTGTTGCTTGCGAGACGACGTATCGGGGGAACGAGACGCCGTAGCAGCAGCGGGTGTAGGCGCAGCGGCAGCAGCAGTGGGTGTTTTCTTGGCAGGAGTTGTCTTTTTGGCACTAGCAGCAGTAGTGCTAGTTTTGCGTTTTTTGGAAGCGGGTTGTCGACTACCATATCCAGGAACTCCCGGGAATTCATCAGCTGGTTGATCTCCTTTGGTGGCCATCCAATTGTTCCAGGCTTCGTCAAAGTCTTCTTCCTTGCCAGGATTTTGGGAAATGAAACCAGCGCGAAAATACACGCGAGCCTTTTGAATCGTTCGTTGCGTCTCCTTCTTCCGAGGCTTGCTGCTGCTACTACTAGCGGTACTGCTCTCCTTGTCGTCGCCGACTTTGCGCTTGCGGTTGGAAGGAGGCATCGTCTTGACTGGCTAGCTAGTAAGCAATGAATGGAGCAAGTGAAGTAAAGTGGACACTCTTGATTCGTGGACTGTCTGTCGATGGTGTTGTTTGTGGTCTTGCAAACGCAGCTAAACCGTAACAAACCAGTAGCTTCTGTTTCAAAGAGGAAGAAGGATGACAACCAACACGGTGCTTCTCACAAAATTATGGATCGAATGGATCTTCTTGGGCTTCTCTCGCGACTGTCGTTGCTGTGGTGCGACGAGACGTGCACGCTATGCCAGACCTGCACCTTCCACCTGGCTTGCTGGCTATAGATCTCCAAGATACAACCACAACCGACGCCTCTTGTTGCTCTTCTCCTTGTGATTAGCTAGTCTACTGCGAAACTCTCTATGCGACGGCTATGTTGTCTGATGAGGACGACGACGATGACAATGAAGATGACTTGGATCTTTCGCTCTCACTGTTGTTGATGGCTCCACCGCCCACATGAAGCGAAGCCTTTTCCATCACGCCAGCCAATCCAACGACACATGGCTCAACCTAATTGACGCCAGCATCCTACCACGCCGGCGATTGCTCACAAAATTCAAGAGCCAAGAGAAAAATCGAGAAAAAGATCCAATCCAAGCAATCCAAAAAGACACCGCATCTTTTCCGTCTTGGCATGGACAGCACTCACCAATGCAAGCAGCTATTCCCGACTGCTTCCTCCTAACGCAACAGCAGTACCTATGTCAAGTTGATTCGCCTTTCTTCTTTTGTAAGGGACCGTCAAAGGACTGCGCCCTGGGGCTAGCATGAAGCAATCGAACAGTCTTGCTAGCAGAGCAAGCTAGCCAATTGGGTCACTTCTGGCGGTTGTACTCGGTTGCTTTTGGAGAGTCACTGTGCATGGTGCGACGCCTTCCTTGGATTCCTTGTTTATTTGGTTCCACCAGGTCTGACGTGCTTCTTTTCATTCCCCTCGGGTCCACTACTGCAGCCCCAGCGAAATACTAGCCTTTTAAAAAACCAAACTAAGTATTTTGGTACAGACACACGAGCTGCTTGCTTATTGATCCTTGCTAGTAGCAAGCTTTCCTTAGATTTCCTCTATCCCTCTGTATGTAGCTAGATGTATCTATGTTTTGACAGCCTTGGGAACTGCTCCGAGTCAACCGGTCCTCGAGCTTCTTTTGCGTGAATCGAATTGAATTGAATTGAATTGACTTGGCTGCCACGGCAGCCATTCTCCTGCAGCAGCACACAGCAAAGTCAACCATCCGAAAATTTACAGGCATTATTATTGTCCAGCAAGCAAAGTAGCGAAGAAGCGGAGGGGAAGAAGCTAGAACCCAATGAGCGAACTGGTGGTCGGTAGTTAGTGGTACTAATAGTTAGTTGGTATGAACCGTAGTTGGCAAGAGCTTTTTCATCCTCTCGACCTCTGGCTGTCGGAGCGAGACAATGGTTTGCTCCTCGTGTGGGTGTTGGCCCCCGGCTGGTGGTACACTATGGCCGTGTCGTGGCAGCAACGCCAGTGGTCAACTTGTTCATGGGAAGCCCTACCTGTTTACTTGGCCTGCTTTTTGGCTGGCTGACTGTTAGTGGGGGTATGGCGCATTGCTTGCTAGCTGCCTACTACGCATACTGTAGTACGGTAGGAGTGCGTAATCCCTCGTGTAAATAGCCGAATGTACTAGGGCGGGTTTTATTCCTCATCCAGAACCATGGATGGAGTTGGTAGCTCTACTATAGACATAGAAGCATACTATCTTCAAGAAGCGAGTGACGCATGGTTTCATGCATGATTGGAGGATCGATGCATGGCTGGCTCCGAAGAAGATTGGCTGCTTCGTAGTAGCTCCAGTATACGGTATACCTCTACCATGTTGCTTTGTCATTCGCACGTACTTAGTTAGGCCGCAATCCAGCCCAATGCCAATGCTCGATACTTGATTTGGAGTGCTATTGGTAGACGCCAAAGGCCTACTCAGTGGAGTGACACCTGGGTTGAGTTATCCGAAATGGCTGGTGCTGTAAAAATGAGAGGACGATGAGATTGGCAGGGTCGGATGACGAATGCCCGAAAATAGTGTTCCTATGGGGTTGCTTTAGTAGGAAGCCAGTGTCGTCCTTTCTCATCAGTCAGGGCAGCAAGACTGCAACAATTGACTTTTGAAGAGTGGTTGGGATAGCCAGAAGCCAGAGGCGCAATTAGTTCTTCCCCTTTCTCGTCTAAAGCTGGGGAATAACCAGCGAGGGGTGACAAGTATTTACACCTCATACTTGTGAGTATGGTAATTAATGGCCAATGCCCCCTTCTGTCCTATAGTAAATCAGTAGGTGGCCCAAATCCTCCCACCCTTTGGCTGCACCGTCTCACTTTTTTCGCTCTCTTCGGATAGCCAGAACAAATCTAAATTGCGCCCAACCTCGACCTCCTGAGTGATACCTGTAGGGCATTGCGTGGAGTCGGTAGGAGCCCATGTGTAAAAACTCGAAATGGTGGAGGGCTTGTAGTACCGGAGAAAGGTAGAGTATACGGCTGCTGGGCAACAAAAATGAGGATCCAATTTGGATATCCAAACCTTTTGAGGATGCCTCGATCGCACTTTTTTGCCCAGTGTGCCATCCGGAATGAACGCAGCATCAACATCATCAAGGCTTGTTGGTTTGTTTGCTTGACTTGTTGGCTCCTGTAAACCACAGACAGAGGATCTTTCGTTCGCTGGTTGGATACTGTTTGGTATCCTTTCCTCTCCTTCCTGTGTTGCTTGCTTGCGTCGACCTTCGCCTTCATCATTGGCCACTGTGCAACTGTGGATTGATCCATTGGGAGCTGTTACTACTCTGGAACCTTCATCCCTTCCTCCACCAAACCTTTACTCTTGTTCCTTGGTTGCTGAAAGCCTCTCACAATTCAATTCGTCTTTCAGACCAAGCACACAAGCAACAGCAACCTTATTGAAGTAGCAATCATGATTCCTCAGGAAACTTTGACCGAGGAAAATCTCCAGCAGTGGGATTCTCATCATCAGCCTCTGAAAGATCCACCAGGATTGGTACGAGATGACAGCTATGCTCGCGGCGACGGCTGGTCCCCCACCAACACCACTTCGGAAGACACGGAAGACGAAGAGATCCACTTGGTGGAAGGAGGTGACGACGAAGATGATGGTCTCTTTATTGGGGCTACTAGCCACGACGATGATGACTCCACCATTGCCTTCAGCGACATTATTCTACCCACTGAAGAAGAAGATCCATTCCTCCTCGAATTGGCGGCCGAAGAGGCCGCTCGAGACGAGGAGCTGCAGAAGGTACAAGTCCCGCAAGCCCCCACTTCGGATGACGCAATCTTGTCATCTACTCCTACAGATTCCCCAACCGAAGCCCCCAAGTTGGTCCGTCGCGATGATCAGGAAGAGCCCGAATCCGTACGATTCTCGGCCCATGTCATTGTGGCACATGCCCTGGAACGTAAGCGAGCACAATTGGCCCAGCTCACTCAGGCACAACTCTTGGCGAAATTGGAACAGCGTCTACGACCTTACATGCACTTGCCCAAGAGCCTCCCTCCCCTGCGTCGCCGCAAGCGTCCCAACTGTCTCTTTCTCAATCATATGGGAACCCGACGTCCTCCGGCACCCAAGAAACGCAAAATGGCGGCAGCCTCTGTTGCCATGATGAAGCCCCTCAAGAAGCGAGTCACGACAGCACCTACCCCCACTCATCAGCAAGAAACAGTGGCGGCTGCTGTGACTCCCGAACCAACTCCTATCACGGCACCTTCCAGTCCACAACGCGTGGTTGCACCGGTGACTGCCCTTCCTTCTTGTGTGGGTTCTCCCATGTTGCCCAAGTTGCTCACGGATTCCATGTGGCAAGATGACTTGGTGCAAGATCCTCCGTCTCGATCCGAGGAACTCTCTGTCGAGCCACCCGTTCCTTTCCAAGCCGAAGAGCCCTTATTGGCGGCTGAAAAGCCATCAGAAGCATCGATTCCTGACAAGCCAGACACTGTCGACAAACCACCATCCGCTGCTCTGGAACAACCTTTGGCTGCTGTGGAAAATGTCAAGTCGTCGTCGAGTCCAATCATGATGAGTACTCCAACAGCCAAGAAACGAGACAGCAGCAAGCCCAAGGTCGTCAAGAAGAGAAAGAGAGCCAGCACGTCCAGAAGCGAAAACAAGGTCAAGAAAACCAAGCCCACACCAGCAATGAATGCTTCCGAGAAGGAGCGTGAAGATGCCAAGAGAAAAGAAGTCTTCAAGGTCATCATGGCGAGTATGACACCAAGTCCTCACTCTCTGCAGGCCAACAAGAACAACAACAAGAGTCATCCCATGCTTCGAAACAAGCCACAAAAGGCCGCGGATCCACCAGGTGAAAAGCCGGCCGCATCTGTGGTGACACCGATGACGACAACAAAAAGTCGCATCAGGCAAGGCGACAACGAGGAAATGTCTCTAGCATCCCTTCACGAACCTTTGGATCCTTCGTTGGAGAACTCGTTTCAATACGTCCCCTCGAGGCATCACGATGATGTCTTGTCGTCGTTGGCAAAGGGTCACGACGACGATGACCTCCTCAGCGCGGCTCACAGCAACCACGAAGAAGAAGATCATCATTTGTATGACTCCCCCAAGAGCGTTGCTCCTCGTCGTGTTAAAGTCATGTCACCACCAGAGGAGACTCTCCAGCTACATGACGATCTTGATGAAGACCATGACGATCACTCGGGTGAACACTGCCTCCCGAGCAACAACAGCACCAAATTGAAGAAACAGATCCCTCCTCCTTCCTTTGTGACATTGGACACTCGGTCGCTCCCACCAAACGGGGGTCGTGGTCCTCGTCGTTTTGTCTCGATGGCCCATCGGCCCATGCTTTTGTCACCAGAAATGGACGTGGTCGCGCCTTGCGCCAGGTATGCGGGATACGACGATCCCTATGAGTTGGCTATTCCGGACCACGACGATCACATGTCGCCTTCGTCTCCTCTAGTCGCCCCAAGGAGGGTGATCCACATGTCGTCACCTAAGATGCCCACGAGCACGAGACCCGATTACCAGTCGTCGGAACTGTATTACGCCCGTCGAACGTCCCTGCCGTATGCTTCCCTTTCGATGGACTACTGGTCACCTACTTCACCCAAACCAATTGTCACACCTGATGCATTTGCCTCTCCATACCGCCGAACCAAGGTCTTGCACCCGGAATCGATGGATCATGGCGACATGATGATGATGAGTTTGGACGTCCCTCCTTGCCCACCCCTGTTGACGGTGCATCCTCACGACGGCTACCACTCACCGGTATCCTATCGTCGCGTGATTCGTCAAGTCCCAGCACCCGCCCGTCGCATGAAGACGGATGACAGCCATGTTGCAAGGGCTCCCGAGCCACAACAGAAGTCGTCGACCAAGCCAACGCCAAACAAGTCGACGAGCCCCAAGACGAAGAAACGAACAAGATCCCTCCCAACCAACAAAGGAGCGCCTAAAACAGCGAAACCCAATACGAAAAGATGTTCCAAGAAGACCAGCCAGATGTCAATTTCTCCGAGTTCGTAGTCGTCAGACGCCATCCTCCATCCTCCGACCTCCATCTCGATTGCCGTTCTTCCTTTCGCAAAACCCCGGCGGTCTGGCAAGACTACATGCATGTGGACCCTCCCGTGGTCGACGGCAAATCGAATCTTTGGGGGCCTCCAAAAGAATTATCTGCCATCTATAACTCCCATGTCTCAGTCTCTCTTTGTGGCTTCCCCGTCCGTGCACCAGTGCGATGCCTGGCTGCTTTGCTGTTCGTCTTGTCTCTGGAGGAGTGGCTGCAAGTCTCTCCCAGGGCCAATGCACAGCATGTTTTGAGCGCCGGCCCAGCATTCTATCAATCATCTCTATTGTTGTATCATCTATCATCTAATCTTTCTTAACTTCCAAAGAACTACATTCCTTTCACAGTTCACACCATCTGTCGTCTCTTCCTTCTAGACTACTAGCACCGACACAATAGCTACTAGCTAGCACCCAATACCGAATCTTTTTAATGGGGTAGAAAAGTTTTTTCACAATCGAACTGTGGCCTGAACCATCTCTTTCTAGTACTTATAGCGTCCTTCACTCCGTTGCAGGGTGCAGGTGGTTCTGCTATTGGCAGGAAGCCAACCGAAGCCTGTCCAACAGATCCTCAGTCCAATCTCTTATTGTTGTTTGTGATGCTTATCGGTGGACACTTCTTCATCCGGACCATACATGGCCCCAAAGAAGGTCTTGGGGCAGAGGAAGGAGTGAACCACAAAAGCTGCGAAGAGTGAATTGAAAGATGCCTGAAGCCTCGAGGGCTAAAGGGTACACGAAGGCCTGGATATCGTATCCTCCTGCTTACCAGTGCGCTGGTACGATGTACCAGTTCCGGTGTGATCCTCTTTCGATGGAAGAGTCTATTATGGAAGTGAAGATGGCAGGAAGCCGAAGCTAAAGAGATCACTCTGAATCTATGCAAAGAAGGCACTGGCACACTGGCACGGTTCTCCACCCATGAAAACACTCTTGTGGAGTCGCAAGCGATAAGTATCTGTTTCCAACATGACTTTCGCGATCTTATCATGACTTTGGGTCTTAGGGTGAAAAGCTGTTAAAAATGTGTGATCTAATTAACGTGGAACCCCTCATTTCGTTTGAAGAACGCTTGTTCCCAAGATCAATTTCCCCCTGATTTTTTGAGTTCGGATTTTGACAATTTTGACGAAGGCACAGACTTTTTGCGACTCAATGCATGACTTGGTGGGTCTTAGGTGCAGAGTAGTTGTTAAGAATGCCATAGGATATGACTTAATGATGATAAAAGTGTGGTCTTCGTCATTCCTTTTGAAGAACGCTCGTTCCAATGGGCAATTCCTACCATCTAATTTTTGAATTCGGATTTTGCCAAAGGATGTGGTTCTCGATGGCCTTGATGACCTAAAAAGGCAATACTAGAGCAGTCGGTGTTCGATCAGCTGTCTGATCGTCTGATCTCATGAGTACAATAGCATAGAATTCAGCTTAAGTTCCCATGACTGGCATTAATTTTCTTCTTTGTGAAGTGTCCGTATGTGAGCATGAGGACGGTATGTTAATTGCCCTCACGCAGAATCTGAGTACCGTGACAAAAACAAGGAAGGCTGAGGCGTGTAGTTAGTTGGTGCGAGTTGGTACCAACACGAACTCTCCTCTCCAAATCGCAAGATCCAGAGCTACCCAAAAACCCAACGAAAAGCTCACAATTTTGTATTCTCCATTCCACAAAAAGAATATCTTTCATCATGGCTATGCACAACTTCTTCGCCAACATGTTGCCACCCAACATGGAAGTCACCATCGAAGATGATAACCTTCGTGGCCACGAACAACCCAGAGCAGTTCCTCAACTAGACTGCAGCTCGTCCCGTCGCCCCTTGGCAACGACAAGGTGGCAAACATCCGAGGTAAAGAAAACCACGACCAAGAAGAGCACTCTTCCTCCCTCTCCTCCTCGCCGAAGACGCAAAACGGTAAAGGAACCTTCACGATGGGAAGAGCAAGAATCGTCGCCTCAGGATCAATCCAACCGGGACGCACCAATTCGTCCTCGCAGGCACAGTATTCCAGCACCAACATCACCCAAGCGTGGTCAAACAACCCTTCTAGCTGCCACCAACATGTCTCCTCAGGCTTTGAAGACACTCCTTATCGCATCATCGCTTTCACCGACCAGAGCATCCAAAAGTGTTGTTGCATTGCACATTGCATCGGCAGCTTAAGTGAAAAGATGGGTATCTGCATGGGAAACTGGGAAGCTTGGGGTATACTAGGGAAAGGGCCAAAAGTCGGCAGCGCAAGCAGCAAGAGCGCAATCTTGCAGTGACTGCAAACGGCTGTAATACTAATGCTAATAATACATAACTATCAAAGAACGATACAACCACACTTTCGCTCCACAACTAGCTGGCTAGTACCAGTACTTCTTGGCTGGTGTAGCATAGCGCCTGAAGAAGCAAGCAAGGATCATTCGAATACCCAACAAAAGCAATCAGTACTGTACTGCAAGAGACAGTAAGTCTAGTCCTAGTCTACTAATCCATGTCAGTATCTCGCAAAGTTCGGGTTCAGTCCTTTGCAATTCCTGACTGCTGGCTGCTTGAGCAACAAGGATTCCCCGCAAACACGGAGAAAAGGACAAGATAAGCCAGCGATATCCCAAGAAGCCAGTGTGGAAGAAAGTCCCTCTACAGGTTGACCATGTAGCTACTGGTACTACAAGTACCTGGTACATTAGTTTCTTGATAGTTGTCTGTTTCACGGCTTTCCTGTCTTCGACCTGAATGACAGTACTATTCTCAATTCGTTGCAGACACAAGATCGCCGCCTCTGCCGTCTCAAGTGACTTCAGTGTCCCCAACGCCAATCTTCCATAAAGTATAAGTGCCCCCAATCCCCAATCTTTCCATTCAAGTGATTTGGAATTGATCCTGAGCCTTCTTCCTGCTTGGTCCTCCTTATTTTACAGCTATCTTACTTGCTCTCTTTGCCAGTCTTCTCAGCACATAACAATAGTACACGAAGTACATTGTAAAGTCATGTAGGGCATTCACAGATCTGATCGCAGCAACCTCAAATAAAATAGGCAATTGGACGCTGCCGGTATAAACCAACCAACCAAGATCGCAAGCTACGCAAGCTACATGTACACAAGCTTCCGCACAAGAGTGATGAAGGCAATAGCGGGCGCCACGCAGATCCTTGGGGCCTGTCGGGCATCTGATGACTGATTGTGTCTCTAGAAAGCCTTCTTCCACTGAAATAAAGCCTCTCAATATCTCAAACTGTCCATAGCTGCTCTCATGTTTAAATAGACGATAGTGACGTTCGAGACAAAGAATAAGTATGAACAGCCCGCTCTGGCCATGTCATCACAACTCTTCGCATTTTGAGCTATTCTGGCTAGAATTACATAACGAGCAAGGTTGACACAAGCGAACGCAAATTTTATCAAGGAACTGACCCTTAAGGAATGCGACTCAAGGGGCAGTATCATACAGTCATGGATGGCTTCTACTTCCGATAGCTACCAGTCTTTCGGTACTCGACTAACCGTGACTTCTTGGATTTCTTCCTCAATCGAGCTTCTGGAACAGAAAGTAGAAGTCTGAACATTTTTCTAGTGGTACCGATACCCTGGTAGTCTGGATTGAACGTTTTGGCCACTCACCCACCACCAACACTCCTGCTGTGCAACTCTGTTTGATCACTTTTTAATTTCCCAAGAGCTCATTATTTCTTTGGTCTGTGTATCTACGGTACCGGTTAGGCTAAGCGAGGCCCACAACAGTAATAGCTAGCAATGTGCATCCCCAAACATGGCGCTATCTCTCCAATGCAGACTTTCTTGGCGGATTTGCTGATGGATGCTTCCATGGAATCCTCTGCCGTCGTCTCACCCGTGCTAGTCGTAGACAATGCTCGGTGCGGGCGCACACCAGCTGCCTTGATGTCGGATGAGACGAGGTATCACAATGACAATGATGCAAGCGGCGGAAGTGGTTGCACGGGAGGGCATCGCAGAAGAAGACGGAATCGCTGGCATTGTTCCTCTTCGTGTGCTTTTGACAGTAAATCCAAACCAGCATGCCCTCCATCACCCCCTACTCGCAAGCCCTCCAGGAAGGCCGAAACACGGTGGGAAGAATCCCCCAAGAAGACTACGACTGGGGATCAACAAGGCTACCAAACCAACGAGACTGACAAGACTTCACCTCCAACAAGGCCACAAAGGCATGTAGAGGAGAGAAAAAGAAGAGTTACCGAAAACCCTTGCATGGTTCTCCCAGTGGCATCCTATTGACAGTGGAAGCAAGTGTAGCACAACCTGCTGAAGAACACACACAGGAACACAATACGGGGTACCCACAACAGGAAGTAGTTGTGGTATGATTTCCTTTGCATGAACCATAGCTAGATAGTGTAACGATTACGGTATTCTACCTTTTGCAAAGAATCCGCGCTGTCTATTACCTTAGTTTTTGTAGTCGGAGCTTTAGCCGCGCACGGAGCTAGCTACCGGTACGAACACCCATGATCCGAAGCAGTCACGCTAGCTAGAGAGGAGCCTTGCTTCCTGTCTGGGTAGGCATTGCAGGCAGTTGAGGACACAGGTCTGAGCATAAACACACAGGGACGATCTTGGGGCAGTTCTGGCTCCAGCAATGAACCACACAGAGCGAACATTCTTCTTGCTTCGTCGGGGCGCCTGAATGTGACTGGTGACTGTTGCGAGGACATGATGTGAGCTCTCAACCTCTCACGAGCTTTTGTAGCCCAGCGAGCTCTGTTTATCCACTATCTCCAAGAGGTTGGAGACCTGTGCAGAAGGAACGGGACAGTTAAAATCACCGGCACCATAGCAGAAATGCGTCGTGGCGGGCGCTGGTGCGGCTTGAACCCGCACCTCGAGCCGTGTCACAAAAAGAATTGTTGTCAAAATCCAGGATATGTTAACGTTAGAGTTACCCCTGAAGGAAATCCTTTGCAGAGTGAGAGCCAGTCAGTCACAGACGAAGCACAGCCAATTGGGACCAACACCACACACCACACTATGCTTCACCAATCTCTTGTCCTTGGGGTTGTTAGGAGAGAATTCAGGGTAGGTACCAGTCGACTTGTAGGTAGTTAGGCATTATTTCTCAAGCTACTGTGGGGTCTACTGTGGGAATCATTTCTCAAGCTTCTGTGGGATCTACTGTGATGCAGAACAATCATATGCTAATAGGAGCGGCAATCAGCCAAAAGAAGAAATGGAAGCGTTAAGAAAGATAAGCCACAAGAGCAAACTTTTAAAAGGCAGAGAGCAAAAGATCGCAACAATCCAGCAGCCTGAACAAGTGCCTTACTTTCTCATTTAGCCTTGTACCTCGTATAGCTTGCCTGGGCACCGACAGAGTTAGCACACTGCGAAAAACATGCCAACACCAGCAATCTCTCAATGACAGTTTGGGGAGAACGCAACTCTTTTCCTTTACCCAAAGCCGTCAACGACAGGGGCACTCGTAATTCACTATTCACCGGGCCCATTGCAAATTGTGGCGCTTCCGATGAACCGGAGAGTATATACCCAAAAGACTTTCAATCCCGAAGCCAGCCAGCGGGCCTTCCTTGTCGGATGTTTCTTGTGTGTTATTGCTCTCTCTATCAATTGGGTCGACCAAATATTCAAAGCGCCTCGTGCTTCAAGCACCATGGTTGTAGACTTTGATGAGAAGAGTTAACTAAACAGCCACCAAAGTCTTGGAATCATTCAATGAATTTACTAGTATCAACTTTACTTGGGAAGATTGCCTAGCCCGTACATGTGCTCGTGGTACGAAAACGATTGCGTCCACGGGAGCGCGCTTCACGCAGCCTGGATGGTTGATGCCAACTGGGTAGTAGCAGTTCAGAATGGAACAGAGTGCCATGGCAGGACTCTTTGATGCCATCTGAGGATCTCCCAGGGTAGATGTGTGGTCGTCACTAAGATAGCTACGTCACCGGTATCGATTGCTCCATGTTTATAATACTACACAGACAGGTTTACAAAGGGAATACCCGCATCATATTCAAGAGAAATTGCAAAACAACCCATCAGCTCTGCCATTGCCACCGGTGTGGCGTTCTATCAAAGCCACCAGGCACAACGCATAGAAGAAAGCAGCCAAGTGGATGGGGGTGGATTCACATGACCATAGGAGCGGAGCGATCTGTGTCGGCGGCCACAGGTATCAGAGTTGAGTGAGGGTTCTCTGATGACTCCGCACCATCATCTGCAAGAACTATAAATGTAAAGAGTCAGAAGTAGGAACCAGTCTTCCTTTGAGTGTTTGCTACTACATGTACTAAAGCAACTTCTGGCTGAAATGGGCGAACATGGATCTAAGAATGCAGTTGCCCTTCCCATCAACAACATCAATCAGACATGCTGTACGAGAGGAAGGAAGGGACCACTGTAGACCTTTGCCGCCTTCCCTCAAACATGTTCGTTTTACCACCAATCTGTTCACAAGCAACCAGTGGGAGGACTGGCAAAGAATCCCCATGTCTTCTATCTGATGGATTCGTGGAATGACAACATATACTAGCTAGACGTCCGAGGAAGGCAAGTGCGTTTGCTATTATTTGTCGACATGGGGACCCGCTGACCACCATCAGCACCTCGAACCTCCTGCCAAGCGTCCAAGCCAGCAAGCAACAGACTCTCTGTCGGCTTCGGTGGAACGAGAAAGAGCTGGGTGGCAATGAAATTCTGTTGTACAAGAGCTGTATTCTACATTCTGAATGATCAATCACTGCTCAGTACAAGTAAGTACTTGGCGGTGGGACTGATGGGGTGCGTGACAGGAGCTTGGGTGGGTCAAAGAAGCCGGATGCTGGAGGCAGTTCCACCTTCTTTTCCTCTTTTGGCTTTGAGAGCTCTTTGGTTGACCCTTCGCTTGGTGGTTCTTGGCAATGTCTGCTTGGACTAACTACTGAGAGACTGAGAGTGCTCTAGCTAGCCAGCAGGACCCAGCACCCAGCGGCACATCATGATGAATGAACAGTGTAAAGCAGCGCTGCCAATTAACCCTTGTTGAAGTTTGGTGTCTTAACAATAAGTACCTAAGTGCCTGGGTAGTACTAAATGACTTAACCATGATTCTTCGGCTTCACCTTTTGCCAATAACCTCATAAGAGTTGGAAAGCGAAGAACAAGGGAGACATAGCCCTTAAAACACCAGAGGAGTTCTTTCAATTCAGCCGAATTTCTCAGTTCTTTGCGAACTGCGATCCAGCTTTTCAGCTTTGCGGCTCTGGTTCCCTCCAAGCTCACAAAACTATTCCGACAACTCTCATACTTTCAAATTTTTCTATCCACACCACAACCATCAACATGGCTTTCTCCGCACAACAAACGTTCTTATCTACCCTACTGCAGAACAATTCTGCGTCCTCCATGGATATCGTTGCTGACAATGCCGCTGGGGCATCCTTCTCTTGCGTGAAGAAAAGCAAGCGCCCTTCTCGCTCTCGTTGGCAAGCAGAAGAAGGGTCCCAGCCCAGAAGAAGTGATACCCTCCACCAGCCCAGAAGATCGGAAAGCAATGAAAATGATATCCTCCGACGATGGGAAGAAGCTTCCGGGGTTCATGGACCAGAAAAGTCCCAACTGCCACCCGAAATCCCACAAAGAGGGATTCCGAACTATCCTACTTGGGCCATTGCCGCATGATTCTGCACCTCTTAACTTCCATCTAATCGAGCCCTTCAGACTCAGATTCTTCCATCAGAAGACACTAGCTAAGTGCCATGGAGGCTGGACGGACTCTCTTGCTGATTATTCATCAGACACCACACTGCCAATACCATTTTTGCCATGACATCTGAGACTTTGGATCATCCGGGACGGGGTTCTTCTGCGGCTACTAAAGCAAACTAAGAGCATTTCTTAGACTATCTGATACAGTATTACGGTAGCTCCACGTTATCCTTCTAGTTAGAGCACGCTTAGATGTTAGATTGGTTGCATGTTGGCTCCTGCCAATTGGCCAGTGACCACCGCCTCGGTGCGTGTACCGGTACGAGTTGTAGGCAACCATGTTAATCGTAGTCTGATAATCTCTACTCTGAGTAACAACTAGAGCTATTGCATTAATGGTGGCAGACTATGGCAGTTTGGTCTCCATCCAGTCTTCTCGTCTGTGGCTTTTCACTGTTTGGATGCAATGCAGAATTTTCGCTTCGTGTTTGCCACTCGTGGGTGCTCACTCAGTTTGCCTCTTTGCTTGCCACAAAGAAGCACACGGACACGAACACAGGGCTCTTTAATTCGTTTTTGGAATGACGTCTCTTGGGAAAGGAGTTGCAACAATAAATCAGCGTTCGAATTGGAGGCGCTAAAAGTGCGATTGGATGGCTGTGGATGTTCCATAAAGGTTGTTCCCTTCTTATCACCTAATCTGCCCCAACGTAAGCCGGTGAGAAGGATCGAGGTCCACGAGATCGAGCCGAACCACAGGAGGGAGGAGAATGCTAGCATGACCGGAGCAATGCTTTTTGACACTTACTTTTTGTCTGATGAGAAGGATCGAGGTCCACGAGATCGAGCCGAGCAATCGTTTTTGACACTTTTTGTCTGCTAGGTGAATCTCTCATCATGGGCTTCGTTTTCGCTACTTTGGCAACCAAGCAACCAAGCAGGCAGTATCCAAAAGCGAAACATGTTCTAGCGATCTTGTGGCTCTGTATTGTCTATTCTGCACCCATTGCTTTCGGTCCAGGGACTGTTGTTGCAAGGTGTGTTGTCTCTGTCAGCCAGACAGTATTACAGTATTTATTAGCACTCTCGCGTTTTGCTGGAATTGATAATGTCTCTTCTGCTGCCGCTTTCGGTCCACGGAGCACGTGAAGTACCACCATTCATAACCCCACAGCCATCCAAAAAGATCCCCAAGGCCGGTAGAGCGAACACGCGAAAGCAGTCATTTGTTGGAAGCAGTCTTCAGTTTATCTTTTGACGACTCGTGTAGCCAGCAAGCCAACGAATCCTGACTGCAGCTCAAGACAACTTTGCTCTGGGATGCGTGCGTAGTACTGTACCGTTGCTGTGGGCTATCTGGAAGGCAGCAATGGTATCGTATCGATCGAGGAGGCTATTCTTTTTCTTTGCTGACGGCCAGCCATGGACTTCGGGTACAGCAAGCAAACGAGCAAACGAGCAATCAGTTAAGACATAGCAGACTTCTTAAGGTCAGCACTGTGCTGTTTTGCTTTGCACGGGGCTCTCGTCGACGAAGAGAAAGAAGTTCTTTTGTCTTCCTCTTCAACGCTAAGCGAAATTTGCATGATTCGCTCTCTGATGAGAATTGCTGGCTGTCACACATCAAAAGCAAACCCACACCATGCATTTGATCAGTCACCGCCAGAAGGACCACCATCATATCTGGCAGCCGAGTTTGCAAGAGCAAGAACAAGATTGATAGTCTATGGTAAACTCAACCAGAATGAACAGCAGATGATGAGAACATTTATTTGCAGCACAGGCATCGTAGTGGTATCAAAATTGAATCCTGCGAGTCCGCCAGTCAAGCCACAGATGATTGCCGCCAAGACATCCACGAATCACCCGCACAACGTCGCGGCAGTACCGATACCTGTCTGTTGGCTGCAAATCTACCGGTATCTGAATCCAAGCTAGCTCCTCCAAAATTCTTTGCATGGAGGTCCCTAGCTAGCTAGCTAGCTAGTAGATAACTGAATACGAGGAGAAGGAACTTTTTGTGCACAACCTGGCCGAACCGGATATGCACTTGTAGAACGAGGTTAACTTAGGAAGTACAAAGTCCCCGGAGGGATTATTAAGAACGAGGAGATGGATGTGGTGTTGGATTATTTGGTCTTTGAAGGAGGTATGGGACCATGGATAGGTCCGATGACCCAAACTGAGATAGCTACGAACAACAAGAACAACAACAGGAACAACAACAACAAACTTACTACAAGGTTGTGCTCTCTGTACCGGTGGGTTGGTTGCTGGCGGGATTGTTTGTTTGCACATACAAAGAATAGTTCCGAGTGCAGAACAAGCAGACACTGTCATAGCAATATATGACTAAGACCAATCAAGGGTTATGAAATGAATGACTGATCTATGAAGGCTTAAAGTAAGGCAAGAGAAAGGGCCATTGAGTCCCTTGAAAGCGTTGGACGCACAAAAAAATGAGACGGTCACATAGAGATAGCTCGAGCCCGCCATTCATGTAGCTGACAAGGAACTAGCTAGCTCCCAACGAGATGACCGCGACACTAAAGTCATTGCTTGAAAAGCACCTTTTCGTAGTGCAGCCCCGTAGAGAAGGGCGTAAAGCTCCAAGGGAGCCTGCACCCAACCCAGCAAAGTGGTTGTCCTGACGTCCTGACAGTATTGGCACAGCCTGGTAGCAGCCGAGGCAAGGAGTATCTATTAGACTACAGCAGCTTCAGCTTCAGCTAGCTGTGGACGAAGGGTATCTACGGTATCAACGGCATCAAGCTTGTGCGAAGGTGCTTCTCTGTGGCTACTGCCGGTAGTAGAGCTGTGTTTGTCGGGTTAAAGAAGACTAGCTACGGTAGACAAGAAGATTGGTGAAGGAACCATCGGCTGAGCAGCTTCACACGGCTTTGAAGAAGGAAACTTCTCTTTGCTACAACGGCATTATCCTATCAAGGGTATCAAGGGTATCCTATAGTATCCTTTCAAGGGTATTATCTATCCATCCTGCGAGCTACCGTTCCTGCTACCCATAGCTACCAAAGCAATCCTATCATTAACTGATCTGTCTACCTGATTTGATCTTATCCTACCGTCTTTCCACACATATTTTAATAAAACAACAACAACAACACTGTCACCATGGGCAAGAAGAAGCGTCCCGGCGTCAAATCGGCCGACTCGTTGGCATCGAGTAGTTTTGTCAGTACCCGTTCGGGTCTCAATCGCGGCATGTCCACACGCAGCGGTATCTCGACCAAGAGTGGCGGCAAATCGATTCGATCCGGTGGCAGCAACGAATGGGTCGACGACAATGAAACAACCATTGGAGCCGGCAGTACGCGTCCCGGCATGACCAAATCGGCCGGACAATCGATGCGATCTTTGTTAAAGTCGGCCAATTCCGTGGGTTCCGGTCTCGGCATGGGTGGATCGTCCAATCACAGTGGCCACAAGATCTCGTACAAGCAAAAAAAGGCCCGTCCTGGATTGGCCGTGGCACCACAAGGCATTTCCACCATGAGTAGTATGAGCGGGCATCGACAAAAAAGCGGTCTTTCGCGAGGATTGTCATCCCACAGTGGCATGTCGACGGGAAGTGGTCATCGCCTCAAAAAAACGAGTCCTTCCAATAGCGAACATCAACCCATGAAGAAACAAATGTCCATGCGATCACTGTCGAGTGAAAAATCCAAACATGCACTCGCACGCAGTCGATCCGGACGGAGTTTGGCATCCGGCCAATCGGGCCATTCCGGACACTCATCGGGCCATTCCAAACGACTGGCGCCGGAACCACCCCCGTCCAACGAGGATTATTACGATGAGTTTTCCGAGGGGGACGAATACGAAGAAGATATGGAACAATTCGAGGAAGACGATCAATACATTGATGATGGACAAGAAGAGACTATCATCATGCCACAAACAGAAGAAGAAATTAGACAAGGATTGCACACGGAACAAGTTACCAAAGGATTCTTTCGGAAAAAGGTCCGCAGTATCAAATGGTACAGTGCCGATATCGACAAGGTCGATGCTGGAAACTACGAGCCGGGTGAAACCATTGAAGAAGATGACGAAGAAGGAAGTGAATACGAAACAGACTCGGACGATGATTCCGAAGAACAAGTCGTACCCGATCCATGGTACATTGCGCTGGGACGTGGTCTACTCTTGTTGGAAAAAAAGGGAGAAGAAACCACACCCATCAAACGATGGCTTCGATGTCTTACATGGTGGACCTTTTTGTGCGATGCCACGGCCGCCATTGTCTCCTTGGTACAGTTTTCCGGTGTACAAGAATGTTGTGGACAACCCATTATGAACCTCAGTGGTCTCAGTGTCAATTGGTCCACCATTATCCGATATGCCACCATTTTCTATCTCATCCTCATCCTCCTGGAAGTCTATCCCGTCCTCCGACGAGGCTTCCCCTTTAATATTGTCAATCCTCTCATTGGATTCTTGATCACATTTGCACTCTTTTTCGACGATTCCTACCTCGAAGCACTCATCATGTGGTGCATTGAAACATTTGCCGTACTATCCGAATTCGCCATGTACCGGGTCAAGATTCGACAAGTCAACATGCGCGCCATTGAAATCAAAAAACTCATGCCCAAGACTACCAAAAAGAAAGAAGCATGGGAAGACGAAGACGCCTACCTCAAGGAACTCCACAAGGCACGGCGTAAATACTACGTCCTAAAACAAGAACAGCGCATGGATAAGCGGGTCTTGCAGTACCTGCATTTGGCCGTATACATGAATATCGTCATGAGTTCTGTCGTGCTCATGTTGATTCTGGTCATTGCTCGAAATGGAGGAATGTGCATTGTGAACAATCAATTTCCCAATCCATTCCAATCCAACCCACTGGAAAAGTGCACGTACTGTAACGATCCCTCAGAATTCTGTGAAGAATGCAACGATGCCACCGAGACGTACCAATGCTACTTTCCGTACGAATAATAACAGTTTCGTCGATGATGGATGGTACTATGGCTGGCTGGTTCCATTTGTTGGTTGGTTGCGAGAGAGAATGTGTTGCTGCCTGGTCGAAATCGAATCAAATCGAAAAGGGCGGACAACAACCACGCAGAACGATCACCGTCTACGAGAAAATGGGGAAGTTTTCTGTAGTGTGGTGCCATGCATGCGTGTCTGTCTTTTTGGCAATTTCTTGACTCGCCTTTTTCGGTGTGCCCATGCAGCGCAAAGAGTTGGGTATCTCTTTTAAATAGTACCTCCCGATTTAGTAACAAAATACATATTTCACCGACTCGACTCGGGAGGCGTTTGACGTTGACGATGATTTCGCACCTGTGCTCACTCATATTCTAAAGTGGACTGTTCAAACGTTCGATCCTTGTGGCTGGAGGGAGATACTATTAGCCCACAAAAGCTGGTTAAGGGAAAGCATACACGTAGCTCCAGCGGCACTGAAAAAGCTGTTGTGCGTAGCTAATGCCTCAAATGAGTGTCTGCTAGTAAAATTTTGTTCTACCGCTTGCTTGGATGGTGCACAGAGCTTCACATGAATCGTCCAAGTGCGCCATAAAGCAGCTTCTTTGCACCTTCACGTCGTTGAAGACGGACGGGGCGGAATCGCTTTGGTCATAGACTGGGACCAGACAACTTGCCTTTGTTGCTCAAGCCTGTCTCGACTGACAGAAATCTTTCTCTACGGGGGCAAGCCAGATACCTTCATCGTGTCTTTGCCAATGCATGCTGGCTAGCTAGTGGTGTCTTTGCCAATGCCGCTTTTTGCTGGAAACCACATAAATGAGATGAGTTGTATTCAAGCAAGAACAAGACGAAACTATCTAATTCTAAAGGTCATGCCTCACCTCCCGTCACGGGATACTTCATGACGATTGCTTTTAGTGCGTTATGGCTTGATATTTTTGGTTTGTGACAAAACCTTGACTGTACCAAGATGATGTTACCTTCTCTTTTCAGCGTCTACTACTACTCCACCATGACAGGCTCCTCTTGTTTCGATCCATTCGAAGACATCTTTCTTCTTCCGTTCAACACATCATTCACGTTCTACGTTGGGACACCCCGGCACGACGATGACACAAAGCCTCTGCCACTGAGGAGTGACAGCCAAGAAGCAGCCTCCGACAATCAACCACTCGTACGGTACCTTTGCCGACGGTCGTTCCACAGTTTGAAACGAAACGGCTATCAGCAAGGAAGGACGCAAATTTTCTATCGTGTTTTCAGAGGCTCAAATGATGGCATTGACGATGCAGATGATGTTGATCATAATAACTCGCTTGTTAGTTAGGCTTATTGTACCATTGATTGGGTCCACAATGAAGAGCTTTTCGTCCCTGGGACTCCGGAACCAATGTGATTGAATTGAATGAAGGGCTGAGGGCAAAAGGCAAGCCATCAGATGGAGTCCGCAAACAGGAGTTTGGAGTCCGCAAACAGGAGTTTGGAGTCTGCAAACTGGAGTTTGGAGTCTGCAAACTGGAGTTTGGAGTCTGCAAACTGGAGTTTGGAGGCCGCAAACTGGAGTTTGGAGGCCGCAAACTGAGACGTCATTTTGATTTTGATTTTGATGTTGACACCTTGCCGATTTTGAGTTGGTCTTGCCAAAGTGAATTGAAACGATTTGCATGAAACGACGTTCGTTGCCTCAAGCAAAGCTCTTTTTCTCTCTCAACTCTCAAACACAACTCACTTTCTTCTTCCATGCATGACGATGACACCTTTTTCAGTGAT
>CAICTM010001847.1:0-21577 GCA_903772945.1 Seminavis robusta
CATATCGTTCTTGATCGGGTCCATCAACGGTTGAACGCATTGTCACACTGGATGTTCCGATGTAGAATTTATTCCCGTTGTACGTGTCCATAATCTGATCCAGGGCCTGATAATAGGAGTTCGTGGTCAAATCTTTCAAATGGACGATCTGCCTGTATCGAACTTTCAAATCGATAAAGGAGAGAAAGTTGAGACCACAAATATTGACGACATCCATGGCACCTGGTAGCCCATTTCGGTGATGGGACACCAAACTCTTCAGGGACTGCATGTACACTCTCGGTAGCTGGCGGTGGACGCTTCCGGGTAGTGGAACCTTTGATCTTGGCCATGTCCTTGCCAAAGATCAGCTCGGCATTATTGATATCCTCCAACATCACGGGGCAATCGCGGATCTGCCCGGCTCGGATCATATTCTTAAAGTCTTCTAAAGGCGGACGTTGGAGATTCGCATAGAGCTCTCTTGCTTGGAAAGCTCCCTTCACTTGCTTCTTGGTGAAGCCTTCTATTATTTCCTTCGACGGTCTGGACCATCTGATTAAGAACGGCTGGTGAGTTCTGTTTCTCGTAGGAGTTCATGATTTGCTTCTCGAGATCGTCAATGTCGGTACCATACAAACCGAGTTTGGTTCTCCCATATCTGACATAGGAACCGTCTCCACGGAGGTGGTACATGGCATCATCATATGCGGTGTCCATCCAAACTCTCGAGCCATCTTGCTTTGCTCTGCACTCATCCGAAAGATACCAAGGGCATTAATATTAGCCACGCCTCCTGGTTCTTGTATGATACTCCCCAGGGTGCATCCATCTCTCGGTCCATTCGGGCCTTGCCCACATTTGTCTGCATATCGATCGGCTGTCTGGCTGCTCGTTCATTCTTACCGACGGCCATATTGGCCACTGAATTGATCGAGCTGAACTGTCCAGGTAACACTTGTTCAAACCGTCATCCAACCTGCAGTCCACTCCTGTGCAAACGGCACTCTGTTGCGCCTGTACCTGTGGAACTTGGGCTAAGGCTGCGGCTTCATTCGGAACGGGAACTGGAATCCCTACTTGGTGGTACTGCGGACGGAACTGGAACTCGTTGCTTGATGGAGTGGCAACGCCTGGAATTGTCGAGCAGCGGCGGAAGCAGACGATGGGAACTGCTGAATTGCTGGGCTTGCGCTTGGTGTGCTTGGAGTTGTGGAGGAATCGATCCTGGTGGAATGGACTGAAACTTGGTCGGAACTCACTCCTGTGCGACTGAGCATCGGGGCTCATCGCAGACTGTTGCTGTGGAAGCTGGGCTGCGGTCACGGTCTGTGGAACCTGAGCCGTGGAAGCTTCACGAAACTGATGGTACTGTTGGAAGAACTGCTTCTTCAGACCTTGGAACTTGTTAATCGCCCACTCGGGCTTGGGGATCTTGTCTCGGACTTTGCAATCCGGCAACTTGTGGTTGGGATTGCCACAGCAGTAGCAGGACTCGCCTCGCTTATTCTGCTGATAGAGACAACGGCATTGACACCAAACTCCGTCTTGGATGGGTCAATCGTCTTGGGCTGGCCAGAGCCCTTGGCACGGGCACGTCTGGCCTCATACCATCCCTGCTGGGCTTGAATCGATCAGAGTTGAGGGTCTCACGGAGAGCTTCAAGGCTCGTGGGATAATTACTCGTGCCATCCATGGCATAGGACGCCTCCACGGTAGCCTGATAGTCGCCATACCGTCCTGGGAATAACCCTCTGTAGCCAATGAGAGCAATGATCTCGTTGCGTCCGTCATTCAGGTATTCTTTCACCTTGTCTTGGTCATCCTTGATCTCTCGTACTCGGGCTGCTTCAGAAGGAAACAATCCATGTATCCTGTGCCAACGATGTCAGTAATCTGAACCGAGTCGGCAGCCACTCTACGGAGAAAGACATCAGTCGGTTCTCCTTCCTCTTGCTTGGGGGAAAGGGCACGCTGTAACTGGCTGACGAACTGGACAACGGGATGCTCTCTGGTGGTGCCTGCGGCAGTCAGTCCTCGGATCTTGCCGAGGACTTTAATGGGATCGAGTTTGATCTGCTCCCAGTCATGGAGATTTCGTAGCTTGCTCTTCATCTGTTCGGTACAATAAAACTGGTAGATGCTGGCTGCCCCATTCTGCAGGGCATTCTTGACTCAGTTTCCTGCTTCTCCAAGTAGATAACTTATTTTGTAGAGAGTTAGCTTGAGCTCGTCATATCTTCTTGCCGTCAGCATCCGTAGTATAGATGGTTCCGTTGGCTCTTTCGGCGTCTGGTCTTGCATAGGCTCAATGGCCAGTGACGCTTTGGGAACGTCTATCCACTCTGACCTGGTTCTGAAAGTAGCCACAATGTGGTTCAATGTCTCTGTAAACGGATAAAATCTGGAGTCAGCCTGTCCATTGGGAGGAACAGGTACTTGCGGCGGTTGCTTTGTCCTTGCCTCTACCGCCACCACTGGCACCGCCTCTACCGGCGCCTTGGCCTCTGCCGGAGGAGCCTCTGCCTCCTCCTCTGTTGCCACGGCCTCCTCTGTTGTTGAATCGTGTCATCTTGCTCTTGATATGGTCTATTTGCCTTGAGGAATTACTGGCTGCGTGGACTTGTACTGGATACGGTGTACTTGATTGGGACGCTTGGTGGAGCTGGAGGGGGTTCCTCTTATTTTCCTATTGATCAGGTAGCCTCTTGTGGGTCTATATGTCACTCCTGTGACTGCTCCTGCCTTAAACTTGGCTTGTTCCTATCTGCGCGTCGAAGTCGTGATGGCTCTTGTTGGCTCACACGAGAAATTCACACCGTTTGGGCTTGGAGGATGCTACCGATGGACTCTATCGGTCGACTCGAAGCCTTCTTCTTGTTATAGATACTTGTATTGGTGTTGTATAGACTCAGTGGATGAGTTTCATAGGCTGAATGGCTCACCGCTGAAGATTCAGTGCGTCGAGTACTGTCGGGCTGTAGGAATCCCGTCGCTTCAGCACTGCTTGACTCGAACGTCGATATCTCAGTCAATTTTCGGAGTTGAGACCTTGCACTTGTTGTGGCATATGCGGCAATAGGTCGTCTTTCGATCCTTGTATGCGGCCGTAGCTGTATCTCGCTTCGTTCGGTCGTCGTGTTCGTTCGTGTTGATCGGCTTTCGCTCGTACACTGGGTACCAAAACACGCGATCGGCGATTACTCCTTCAATTCTTGTCGGATGACCTTGGTTCAAGCATCAATATGGACCGGCTAGCTGTGCTCTCGACGCTGATGTGCTTGGTTTGCTCTGAAATCGGTCGACAAGTCGATCGGCCGATGCTCCGAGAGCTTGGATGGTGAGCGAAAATGTGAGGCGAATTTCTCTGTTAGCTCTGTTGCTTTGCCTTTATAGTGGGGCTACAGGGCACCTCTGCTCAATACCTGAGCCCGCTGTTTCTCTCAGTTCTTTCTCACTATTACAATACCTATTTCCATGGATAAACTCAATACAAACGCTTTTTCTTCACAGTGTTGGGTCTAATAACACTGCAGCTACTAGTAATATCAAGGTAATTTGTTGATTTGGGCGAGCTGTGAAGAAAAAGTGATCTTTCTGGCTGGTCGCTTTGAAGTCTGGATCTGAGAATGCCAGTTTCCTTAAATTCCTACGGTGGTGCGGTCTTTTCCTTATCCGGGTCCGCTAAATATCTAGACCGGCCAACAGTCATCGCATTGGACCCAACAACGAGCTCGCGAAGTGACTACGACAACAAAAAGGGGAACCGGCCCCACTCTATGTTACATCTAGTACTGTTACAACGAAACGACGAGATGCAGTTCGAGTACGAATTCGCTACTATTTCGAGATGGTTCTCGGTTGATGAGGGAGTGTGAGATGTGATCGCGTTGTCACTTCGAGATCAACCTCAACCCTAATGAAGATCTACCTCGTAGCGTAATTCCCATCTATTTTAGTTCATACTTTTACGTCGAACTCCCCACCATGTCATCCTTCACATCGACCTCAGTTCGTACGCGGGACCCACGGTCTTGAATGGGGTTACGTTTTCTTGGCTGATTTCTTCCGACAGTTTAGTCCACCCTACTAGTACTTGATCATTCACATTCACCGCAAGTAATTCCAATTCCCGACCGTACTTCCACCGAAGAGAAGGCTCGAAATTGTCATTGTCAGCGAGTGAAGAGGTCGCGTCCCAATTGAGAAGGTTAAAAAAAAAGTTGAAGGGAATTCCCTTGTTTGTCGAAGGCACCTCCAAACCAACTCCGCTGCATTCCTCTGCTTGCCCCTTCTTGTTGGTTTCATTGCAAAAATTGTGCTTGACGGTAGCAAACAACAGGCCCCTTTCCGTTTCGATCAAGAATGCTTGGCCTTCCGCGCGTGTATCTGAACCATCAACAAGCACCGTCAATTTGAGCGCCAGGCTGTGTTTGCGTACATAGTCCGCAACCTCTTCGAGACCCGTTTTGAGTTGTTCAAGGTTAGGGTGGTCAGTGAAAACACGATCGCGAGACGACATGGCCGCAATCTTGCGGCTATCGTCGACAATGCGTTCCGCCGATGAGCGTGACTTTGTCGGTGAATCGTCTGGCTTTCCTTCCGAGCGCTCGGTCGGGCTTCCACCAGAGTACTTTGGAGTGCATCGAGGAGGAGTGAATCCTCCATAGGATTCACGAGTGACAGTCGAAATAGCGCGAAAAGGTGTGTTGATCATCGTCGTTGGTGGTTTCGTTTTCTTATGCTTTCGGCTTGCTTGATTTGCATTGTAAGAACGCTTGGGGCGCCTTGCGAGTTGTGAGTGCTCGCCACAGCAAAACTCCAACAACAGACGAAGGGACAGCAATCGACTCTCATCGTCGAATCGTGGAAATCAGTCGTCAATTTTTTCACTTTGGTCCAGGGTTGGATAACCGATCGGTTTGAGTACCGGTACTGGTACCGGGTACCGGTACTGTACCGGTTATGGCGTAGTACCAGGTACCGGTACCACATTGTGCGTGGCCTTATGTGGTACGATAGTACCCGGTTACATACAGTAACCGATT
This sequence comes from Seminavis robusta, assembly GCA_903772945.1. Taxonomy (NCBI): domain Eukaryota; phylum Bacillariophyta; class Bacillariophyceae; order Naviculales; family Naviculaceae; genus Seminavis; species Seminavis robusta. Next base: position 5,028 of record CAICTM010001847.1, read on the forward strand.
GAGTCCCACACCAATCCGGGTGATCAAGTGCTGCAATGTGTCCTTGTTGTAGCTACTAGCTAGCTAGCTAGAACGGAAATAACCACCACCACTAGAGACTTCTTCATGACCCATTTACAAAAATATCCTGATCTACATTCTTCTTGATTTTGTTGTAAGGAAACTTCTTCCCATTGCTACCATGAACAAAAGCTTGCAATGCCTTCTGGTTAATAATTGCCCTTGTCTTGTCTTCTTATCTTATGAGGAAAAACAAACAAAATGTGCGCTTGGTTTCAAACAAATAGCACCATGTTATCACTCACATGGTGCGCTACGTATGCGTACACTCTTGGGTACTTGCGTCGGTAAGTACTAGCTAGTACTAGCTCCTAGAGTAGACGATTTTTAAGATCGAAAACTTGGCAGCTTCGCTGGGCTGAGCTGCTAATCTGCGATTACTGTGTTTTAAAAAGACACGTCGTAGCAGATCTCCTCTCTTCTTTGCATGTACCTCTTGCCCTTGAAAGTGTCTTCTTCAGTCCGTACAAGCAGTCGGAGATAGTGCTTGTTGTCGATTGTTGCTGCTGCTCGTGCTAATTGCATGGTTTCAGCGATTCGGGACTTGCTGGCGCGCATGACGCGCGGGTCAAACCTTAAGATAATGAGACGAACCACGTGTACCAGCAAGCACCAAGTACAGTAGACGTCCAACAGCAGTGCTTGCTTCACGTGTATAGACCATTAAGAATGACCACTCTAAGGTTTTGTATGGGAGAATTGATGAGAACCCTTGGATGGCAAAGCCAGCCATTGCCGGTTGATAGTTGCCCACACCAGCGATCCAAACGGTACCAACCTCCCTATACTCTATATCCCCCTTATCCTTAGCTCCACCTCTTGGAAAATCGTTGTTCGGACTGGTATGGTAGTAGGTACCTGTAGGTACGGTAGGATGGCAGCTCTTGACCAGCACATTCTATCTTCATATGCGTTTCTTGGCACGTACTCAGAGTACAATGTAATGATGGAGGCTGCCTCTAGTCTAGCTAGCTACTACTATTACTTAATACTGTAGCTAGCTAGGGAGGTGTTGCTATTCATGAATGACAGGGACAGCCCTTGTCTTGCCAATCAAATTATTATTGACATGTGTATGTTGTGCTTAGACTACTGCGGTATCATATCATTGGTACTTACTCCATGGATGTCCATATCATAGCATCTCGTGGGCAAACCATTATAATTTTCTTGAGACTGTGCAGATAGATAGATAGATAGATAGATAGATAGATAGATAGATACGGTAGATAGATTGGCACAAGCAGCAAGAACATCCCAAAGACGAAGGTTGTGCGGTGCCTTTGGTTGCACCATTCAAGGACAAGGTTGGCTTGTCGGAAGGAAATATTCGCACAAGCACACCTCCGTCCCTTCAGAAAAAGTTTGCGCCATTTTCCAACCCAAGCACCAGTAAACGGTCCCTAGCCCTGCAGGTGGGAAAACCTTTAAATAATATAAACCACCCCTCCTCCGGCAGTTTTCCAGCAGTTTAGAAATTCTGATTCCACTTCCCAGCATTCCGTGAACTTGACACCACCAAATCCGTTCCGGGAACATCCAAAAATCCAGATCTTTGCCGCCCGCATAGCCTACCACCTCCGTGTGCCATGCATGCTTCGCACCAATCCTGAAGTCAAACCTCCACTCAAAAGCTCATTATTTCCAAGCCCGAGACCACCGAATGACCACAACCGCCCACACCCAACACCATGTCGCCTAACAGGCTACTAGCATTGACCAATGTCGACTACTACGGTTCGTCTTCCAAATCTAACCAAGCGAAACACAATAGTACCGCCACCTTAATCCAACCATACCTTGACTCCCTCCAGGACAAGCTAGAGCTACCTCGAATCCAATACACCAACCTAGAAGAAACCGGAGGCTCCTTTTCTACCGACGACGATCTCGTAACCAAGTGGTGGTTCGCCTTCTGGAACGGTCAACCAACTTTCTGGTTCAGCCTCAAGAAAACCACAGGAGAAGACTACGCACTGGGAATGCTGGAACGTTACATGCCCGCAATCAAGAACCAGCTGGCGAAGAAACTCATCCTGTCCCGATATAATAAAGTCATCGAAGAAACTTACACATCGGCCTTTAACGAAATGAAAACGATGATCAAAGACCACAAGAAAGCATCTCCCATTCCCCCGAAGAACAAAGTCTACACCACCGCCGACATCACCTTTATCCTTCAACGCTGTTTGTGGTTCAACCTAGAAAAATACATCGACTTCTATGTTTTCCAGACAGCAACCCTCAGGCTTTGCAGTAGAGCAACCGAAACATCTCGCATGACCGTACAAAGCCTCTCAACCAGAGAGCTCTGTGAAGGATCCACCAACAACATTCTCCAATGCTACCTCGTTCGAGACAAAATGGGAGTTGACAACAACCACCCCTTGATTCCAAACAAACACGAAGTCTTTGGTGATCTTGTTGTCGCCATTGGCCTATCCCTGTTCATCCGTGGAGACAATGTCCTCATGCCATCCATCGCCACCCTATCCGGAGAGTCTGTTGTCTCAGCCCACTACAAGACAATGCTCAACACCCTCTGGAAGAGATACCCTCCTGCAGAGAAGAACTCTGTCAGAAAAGGCACATCTCACTTCGGCAAGCATACAGCCCAGTTCCTCCTTGACGGAAACAAACTCCACATTGCAGCTCAACTGTTCGGCGGATGGAACATCGGAAAAGGAACCGCCCGCGCCTCGTACTTCTCGAACCCCTTTCCCTACCTTCTCGACGGAGCGAAAAGCCTAGCAGGCTGGTCGAAGACCGGAGGCGATGACTACCAACGCGTCACCATTCCATCCTACGACACCATCTCAAAAGACCTTGGTGATAAGATCTGTTCAGTCTTCTTTGGACACATCTCCGAAGACTTACTCAACATCCAAATGAAGCAGATGATTCTCGTGTGTCTCCTATCCAAATGGGATCAACTCCTAGATCAGATCCGCGCAGAACCCAATGGAATATTTGAAGACCCCAGCAATCACATTCTCATCACAACCCTCACGCTTCGACTTAAACGAGACGGCATTGAACTATCCCAATTCAACAATTTCAAGTCAACTTGCCAAGAATTATTCGACGAAACCAACAACATTTCCACAGTTCCAGTCCCAATCACACCACAACCTCCTACAACTCCCACGACAATCGTAACTCCAACCGTGACTTCCAAACCAACCATAGAGTACTCCCAGTCCCTGTTCCAGTCCCAGATGAACATCCAGCCACTCAAATCACTCCTCGACCTGGTCACAAGGAACACCGACCCCACCATCATCTTCATCAATTTTTTCGCTTGCAACTTCATAGAATCTTACAAGAGCACACCCAGGGTTGACAACAAATGCCGCTGCAAGTACAGTACCGGAAGATCAAAGCTGCCATCAGGGTCATGGTTCGATTCTCTGACAATTACCCTGGTACGAAGACCCCAACACTAGCAGATGCCGAAGCTGTAATACACCGCATCAAAAGCGCGCTATTAACTGAGACAAACGTAAAAACTCAAAGCAAACAACCATTCAATGTTACAACACCGGTTCACCTCACCACCATCCGCAACAATGAAAAGCTCCTCACCGATAAGACAAAACCCTGGTACCGTCCCCTACCAAGTGACACACCCCACTCCTTTATCGCCCATGTCTACCCACCAGCACCCAACAAAAAAAATAATTATTAGCCATTTTAATATTTTTTTAATATTTAACCGGACGCGTCACTGTTAAAGTGTCAGAATTGCGAGTTATTTAGACACTCCACCATTTCTGCCAAACCCCCAATTGTATCTAACAACCAACTACACCGATACAACTCATAATATATTGAAATGACCTACAACATCCCTAACAATAAATTTGTGTTTACACTCCATAATTGGACTCCAGCTGACTGGGAGCACCTGAAACGCTTCTCAAAAGAGAATGAACACGTGGCCTATCTCAAAGTAGCCCAAGAAACCGGTAGCGAAGGAGAATCTCCTCATTTGCAAGGCTGTGTTTACTTCAACTCCCGCACCTTTAAGAAGCAGCGTCCATCGGCTATTTCCAAACTCCTCATGGGACCCAACAAGAACGTCTGCCTTCCCGACCCCAAGAATCCAGGCATGTATCTCAAACACCACTACCATGTAGACGGAATGAGAGGCACCCTTCAAGAAGCTGCCGACTACTGCGGTGCCATGTTCAAGGAACAAGGATGTAAGATCCACGAACAAGGCAAGATCCCAACCACCCAACAAGGTCGACGTACTGATCATGAAGAAGCCCAAGAAAAGATAATCGAAGCAGCCAAAGCCGGCACGGCATTTGATGATGTCAAGCTTATGCTCCCCCGGTTCGCCGACCAATCCCTCGAATGGATGCGCAATCTGTATCTCCAACACAGACCTCAACTTGAAAACTTCTTTGATCACAACCCTCTATACAAATGGCAGAAGGACCTAGCAACCTATTTAAACAGCAAGAAACCTGACCCTCGTAAAATCCTGTTCGTGGTGGACATTGAAGGCAACCTAGGGAAGACCAAATTTGCTCTCAATGCACAACATCTCATCCCAGACAAGGATGTATTTCATTGCACCCCCAAAGACGGCAAATCTCTCTCATCTTTGGTTCCTGACGATGGCACAGACATCTTCCTCATCGATTCTCCACGGAAAGTACAGTACGATTTACCTTATGATTTCATAGAGGAAGTGAAGAATGGATTTGTCACCAACACCAAATACCAATGCTGTAAGAAAGAATTCAAAGTTCCTCATGTAGTTGTGTTCATGAACAGCCATCCCCAGTTCGGGAAGTGTATTCTTTCGAAAGATCGTTACGTCATTATCGAGCCATCCCTAACACCCGAGGAACGATTGAAACTAGAGCAACAGGAGGAGGAAGAACAGGACCCATACATTCAGCAGTTCATGGAACGCACTATTGCCTGGCAAGAAGAAAGAGAAGTCCACAATGAAGAAAGGCAGGAGGAACGCGCTGCTAAGCGAGCCCGTACTGCTCAATAATCAACTATGTGCTAGTCTAAACCTTTCCCAACTTCATATACAAAAATCTTGTAGCACACTTGCCCGTTTGATTTTGTATCCCAAGTAGCACACTTGCCCGTTTGATTTTGTATCCCAAGTCACCCCGCCCATACTTTCCCCAACTTCGTATACAAGATACAAAACTTTAAGGTTAAGGCTCAAGCGTATATGGGTATGCCAACGAAGTGGTAGGATAATTTCCCGACTTAGGAGGCATACCCATATACGCCTCTCGCCTTACAACCTCTTCCCCCCTTGCCAGGAGAGGGAATGAAGCGTCACCCCACCGGATGGCGAGTGATAAGGGTACCTACGTTGGCCTTACCACTCGTTAGCGCAATGAACCTTGTAAGGCAATCCCAACCCGGCATTAGCCCCCTTCCTTTTTTCTGCGAGAGGCGCCATTTTACAACCTCTCCCCAGCCCAGCGGCGATTGAGCTCCTCCAACCTGGCATTAGCCCCAGCCCCCTTACCAACCTGGCATTAGCCCCAGCCCCCTTACCAACCTGGCATTAGCCCCAGCCCCCTTACCAACCTGGCATTAGCCCCAGCCTTTACCAGACACGGCATTAGCCCAGCCTTTACCAGACACGGCATTAGCCCTAACCCCTTTACCAGACACGGCATTAGCCCTAACCCCTTTACCAGACACGGCATTAGCCCCAGCCTTTACCAGACACGGCATTAGCCCTAGCCTCAGCCGTAGTAGCATAACCCCCTTGTAGCGTAGCCCTAGCCTTAGCATAGTAGCTATTGTAGCGTAAGTGCCCTAGCCTTAGCCATAGTACCATTGTAGCGTAGCCCTAGCCTTAGCCATAGTAGCTATTGTAGCGTAGCCCTAGCCTTAGCCATAACCCCCTTGTAGCGTGCCCTAGCCTTAGTCATAGTAGCTATTGTAGCGTACGTAGCCCTAGCCTTAGCCATAGTAGCTATTGTAGCGTACGTAGCCCTAGCCTCAGCCGTAGTAGCATAACCCCCTTGTAGCGTAGCCCTAGCCTTAGCCATAGTAGCTATTGTAGCTCCTGTATAGCTTAGCCCTAGCCTTAGCCATAGTAGCTATTGTAGCGTAATGTTGCCCTAGCCTTAGCCATAGTAGCTATTGTAGCGTAGCCCTAGCCTTAGCCATAGTAGCTATTGTAGCGTAGCGTAGCCCTAGCCTTAGCCATAGTAGCTATTGTAGCGTAGCGTAGCCCTAACCTTAGCCATAGTAGCTATTGTAGCGTAGCCCTAGCCCTAGCCGTAGTAGCATTACCAATTAATTTCCGAAAACCTAGAGACCTCCAAAGGACGCTCCTCATAAAAAACTAACCCAACTTGGAAACACCCCTCAAGAATAAACTGAAGATCCGACAATGGCCAACACCCCCTTTGACCTCATCAACACCACCGGTGAAGCCTGCATCATTTGCGCAACAAAGTTCCGCAATGGCGACAAGGTCGTCCTCTTTGACTGCGGCCACTTCATGTGCAACGATTGCCATGAAAACCTCATTGCTGTACGCGCCACCTACGAAGACGACTACCTAGGAGAAGAAGACGACGATGGCCGTATCGGAAACGGGTGCCCCGTCTGTCGCTCGGATGATGAAGTAGCTCAAATCTATCAAGCCGTGGTGTACCACCGTGGAACCCAAGACGACCCTGTGGTCGTCGACGAGGATTAAAAACAACCCTAAACCTAATGACAAATTAAATCCCGACTTACGCACCTCTATTGCGAGCAAGCCCACCGCCGATCTGGCAGCAGGCCCGCGCGTGACCAACAACACCAGTTACCAGTTACTAGATTCCGCCGAACACCGACCCCTAGTCAAGTAAAAAAAAACGATTTAAATCCCATTTATTTTCTTTCTTTTTTTAACCCCAACCCTAGTCACCTCGGACCCATGGCCCCCTCTTCTCTTTCAGTATAGTAACAGCTAACATGGGCCAAACTTTAATTAAAGATTCCCCTTTTATCTCTTTCTAGTCCCGGTGTACTCGCTCACCGCAACCCAGCAAGTAAGTGGTAACAGGTAACAAATTCACTGATAGAACCACCACCCTCTGCCATATCCCCCATTATTTCCAACCTCGAGACCACCGAAGGACTCCCAACCCCAACAACCACCGCCGACCATGGCCCTAGAAGTACCCCTCGACACCAACCTAGGCCACGGATTGTTCATCCTCCACAACCCTGAAGCCGATGACATCAAGACAATGAGATCCATCCTGATGAAACCCGCCGTCTTCGGAGCAGTCTATGTAAGTGAACCAAAGAAAATCAAAGGTTACTTCTTACTCGCCGTCGATCCCAATAGCGACGAAGCCATTGAGCACTACAACGACCTAGCAGAGCATTGCGACGTCGAAACCCTAACAGTAGGAACAGCCCTTGACATCCTCTACAGCAAAAGACGCAAACTACTCAAGAACAGCACCAAAACGATGTACCGCGAATTACGAGCCCTGGCCATCAAGACATTAGACTGGCAGCTATAACCATCTTAGCCCTTTACCCTTAACCCTTTAGCCCTGTAGCATAGCCTTAGCCGTAGTAGCATAACCCTCCCATGTATCCTTTCGTGTCACGACTAATCGTCACCGGTAAGCACTTCCGGTCTTGGCGTCGCAAAGTAGTCTTACCAGGTAGTGTCACCGGTAAGCACATATCCAACCAATCAGAAACCACACCGCTAGAGAGTCGTGCAATTTCACACGGAACACCAGAGACCAAACCCACCAGCTAATTTAATCCATGAAAAGTCGACCCAACTCTCTAAACCCGTTAATTAGGTTAACCCCAACCCCAACCCGTCGTAATCTAACCGCGCGCAACCTCGGTCGTCCTGTACACCCTTCTTTATAAGGAAAAGTGAGCGTCTTTTTATGTGTCCGAGACACGCACCTTCTTCAATTAATTCCTCAAGCATTCGGACTTCTTTGGGGTTTCGACCATTTCATTCTCTTCTTGTTGTCTGTTGTTGTCTGTCTTCTATTCGATCTCTGCCCACACTCCAGCTAGCTAGCTACAGTAGTGATAGTATAGAACGTGACGTGAAGTATCACTACAGTATATATACAGTATGCCCAGCCGCAAGGGCAAAGGACGTCAATCGTTGGGATTTGGAAGTAAATTGCAACGGGCGCAATTCCATCAGGATTGGCAGAGTCGATTGCAGGAAGATTACTATGCGCAACGGGCGCAGCGGCACAAGCAGACGACGCGGCAACGTGTGAAGGATGAAAAGAGTCATATTCAATTGTCAAGTAGTAGTGGTGAAGGAAGGAGACGAGCCTGTCAATCGTCACTATTGCGTCGCTTGATTGCGGAACGTCAATACTGGGATCGACTGGAAGATCGCAGTTGGATCTACTTGCATCATGGACAGCAACAGCAGCAGCGATTGGCCAGTACTAGTACTGGTAGTGCAGGTAGTACAAGTAGTACTACAAGTGGCAGCCAACGAAGGCTGAATGATCGACTGCAAGACCAGAGTCCGCCTGGATGGTTGATCTTTCACACGACGCAATCCGATGAAGCCGATCCATTTGCCCAAGAATTTCTTATTGGTACCTCATCTTCTGTTCCGTCACTGCAGTCGCTGGCATTGGCGCAATTGGCGCAATCGCTGCCCGACTATGTCCAAGAACTGGGCGTCCCTCAAATGACAGACTATTTGAGTATTCTCCCGGGACCAGCTCTTACGGTATTGTCTGTAACAGTCTCGCAACTGGGACTGTATACCAACCAGATTTGTCAAGTCATTGGACGACAATCCCAACTTACACGATTTTCATTGGTGGCGTGTCCCCAATGCGAAGAAACCGATCCGTCGTGGAAAGAATTACAACCCAATCAAGCCATTCAAGCATTGCTATTGCAGCCTGGCTCCAGTGATAACAATACTCCACTGGTACCAATACTGCAATCCCCTACAATGGTGCCCGAATCCTGGGAAGAATTGGACGACAGTGATGACGACCAAGACCAAGACCAAATTTATAGTAGTTCCATCCCACCACGTTCTTCCCCCATTTCCATCTTGCAGTCCCATCGTACTTCCACATCGAGACAACAACAACTGGAACGACTCGAATTGGCCAATCTACCACATTTGCAAGTACATGTCTTGCAACAATTACTCCAAGCTAATGCTTCTACATTGACGCATTTGGGATTGTGTGGATCGTTATCGAGTCAGACAGGACCCGATGTGTTGTGGCAATTGGCACAATTGGCTCCAAATTTGCGCGTATTGGATGTTTCCGGCAATGCCAGTTGGGTTACGGAACCTGTCGTGCGCAGTGTCTATGATTCCTATCGGGCTCTCTGGGAGAGTAGGGATACACTGCAACAACAATCACAGCAACAACAATTACTCATTATCAAGGCAACGGGATGTTTGTCGCGATCTGGTCAAATACTCATGGAAATGGAATTTGGAACACTGTTTTGACACAATCGACAAACAGATCGACTCGACTACACTCTTTTTCCAAACCAAAAAAGTAAACGTGACAATGGCAATAAATGACGACGACGTTCGTTTTGGCTTTCTCGACTCACTCGTTTCAAGGACAGTTAGTCTCGCCCTTGTTCCACCGTGACATCTATTTACCGTACGTATCTACCGTACAATAAAGGGCAGCAATCAAGAAACTTGTTTGGCGGCCGATTGCGCACATCCGTACCACGGTTCCAGTTTTTCTTGGCCCGCATTTATTTATTTGGTGCCGTTCCGTCTACATCATCCCTTCATTTGACTACGTTCTGCGTGGAAAACGCTAATTATTCTACCGTAGCTAGACTGTGCCATGCCTGCATGGCCGGAGCTGGCTGAGTTGGCCGCAACTATGGATTATTTTCTGAGAGGCAGTCACACCGCGGGAGGTGCAACCAGAGAGGTGGGGGTTGCTGCCACCTCTGAGGACTGTTTTAGATACGCACTGCTACCAGGTATAGCATACGATGTAGCTACTACTAGAGTGCCGTATCAAAGCTAAAGCCCAGGCCTCGAAAAGCTAAAACCGCAAACCACATGGGGTGACTTTCAAAAAAATATGATTGCCTTTTAGTCACTCTACAGGCTTTAATAAATAAAGACGTTCAGTTTGCCGAAAAACTTGACACCATCGCCAGCATCGCCAACACAAACCAACCCGAGAAAGAAGTTTCGCTGTGGTTGTGTTGTTGTTGTTGATGTTGATGGAGCTGGATGGTTCAATTGCTGTTTGATGTTGTAACATTGCAATGCCTTGACGTCAATAGAAGTAGCATACTGTGAAAAAGAAAGTACGAGAGTTAAAGCATACCGGTAGTACCATGGCGACCAACAAAAAGAAGAGGAAGACTATTAATAGCACTTCCAGCGAAACTCCCACTGCTTCGAATACTACTACTGCAACAGCAACAAGCAGAGACAACGTTAAGGACAAGCAGGAAGAAGCGTCAGTCACAGCTAGCAAGAGACGTCGTCTATTGCCAACGTCATCATCCCAGCAGCACAGTCAGGACAATGAGAATGACAATGACAATGACATTGACTGCAGTGAATTGCAAACGCAGCAGGAGCAGCCCGACAATGTCTTGAATTCTACTACTGGTAGTCAAGAAGAAGAGGAGGAAGAAGAAGAACCACCAAAATTGAAGTTTGCTCCAGGTCTGCCTACGTTACTGTTTGACCATCTTCAGAGCAGTACTGATTCTGTAGAATTGGTGGAACAAGCCATGGATCAATTGGCCAATTTGTTGGAAGATGCTTCCATCCAGCTGTTGACTCAATTGGTGGGGTTGGGAGGACCTGCATTGGTCATGTTGACCATGAGAAAATATGCTCAAAATCAATCTATTCAAATCAATGCCTGTTACATTTTGGCCATGATTATTCATCACCACAAACAACAGCAGCAACAACAACCACAAAACAACAACCCTACACAGTTGATCAATCTAGAGACTCTGATCTCTTCTATGCAACTCATGGGAGTCACGGACGTGGTTCTCCGTGCCATGAAGAAATTCCCCAATGCGCAGCAAGTGCAATTGTTTGGACTTTTGGTCTTGGGAAACATGTGCACCAACACTCCTACTACGACAACGACAACTACGAACAACCATGATGATCCAGAAACAGCATCACGCGGTCTGCGACTCTTGAATACTGAGCACGCAGGAGATGAAGATGACGATGTGCTCCATCGAGTGGTCTCGGCCATGGACACGTTTGCGGACTCGTCGGATGTGCAAGATTATGCCTGTTGGTTCCTCGTGCGGCTCCTAGACTCCTTACAACAACAACAACAACCACAAAAAAGACTAATCATGGAACCGGCATTGGCACGACGATTCAAGACACAAATCGTACGAGTCGTCGCCACTGCCGTACAAAACTTTCCCGACCATCCATCCATTTCCAAGGATGCCTCGACCATCATGACGGCTGTTTTAAAAAGCCACCATGACAACAACAGCCAAGGGACTAGTAATAAGAACCACAACCACAATGCCACGTTGTTGGGAGCAGAGAGAAGGAGTACCAGGAATTCCAAAGACAACCAAAAGCCATTGTTGCGGTAGCTAGGTGTTTGCTTATACCGCATGTTTACTTTGTAATAGTTGTTCAGTTAGTACCGTATTGTTGGCTCTTAGTCTTTGCAGTGAAATGGCGACTTTTTTGAGGTGGGTTTCAAGAGGCTGGCAAAGAAAGTCTGACAACCGAAAAAGCTGCCACATGTCAAAAGCCGGTATTTTTGGCAGTTTGTGATGATGACCTCGTTCACCCTCCAATCAAACAAGCAAACTGCCATGGGAACCTTCCAAATCACTACTACAACAGCAAAGCAGCCAACCCAGCCACACGACGATCAATGTCAGTCAGTCAGCTAACAGTGGACTAGTCTACGTACCACTGGTATCCGTAGTCTTCGATGCTGGCGAAGCACCTTGCATTTACACGGCACTACCGAAACCGCGACGTCCATGCTTTGCTTCGAACTCCGCAGTGGACAGTGCAGTCACTTGTTGCTTTCGTGGTTCCGTAGTATGACAGATGATGGATCCTTGCTACCTGGTAGCTAGCTTGGACGGAACTCTTCGCAGCATTGGTATCGCATTTTTAAAATATTACAACACGTCATGCATGGACCGGTCGGCCTTCTACAAAATTCCAATTGCTGTGACCATCGTAGCCAGTCCTTCCTTGGTACGAGCAGGCTTGACGTTTGACGATGTGAGGCCGCAGAACAGCTCAAAATCCGGCGTTACTCTGACAGCTCTCTGACGTGGTCTGGCATCTTTCTAGTTCAAGACAAAGTAAGTTGTCCAAAACAACCCATTTTAACATTCTTTTGGCGTGACCACTGTTTTCTTCTAAAGGATATCGTACGGTATGCGAGCCCAATCAATTACCAGGTAAGCTGCTCAGAAATGACATTGAAGATTGTGCCAGCTGGACTGAGTTCCCAAAGAACATTCTTTTGAGTTACGATTGGTACAACCTTATCTTTTTGCTTGGTCACATTCCGATTCGTACTAATGTGATGGGCTGAGTTGTCCAATGAAGAAACACCGGCCACGGAGTTCCGCAGAAGTGACATTGAAGATTGGGTTTGAGACTGGAGTCGAGTCGAGTCACTCGACTCGGGTTTCAGGGGAATTACTACTAGGGTGAATGGTCAAGTACTGGAGTAGATAAGACATTGGCTCATACCGGTAGTTAGTCTATTGGTAAGCTAAAGGCCAGTGTTGGCTACTAGTCTGTTGGTGCTATATTGGTGTTACTGCCTCTCCCATCACTGCTGTTGCATTGCCTTCCCCATCACGCTCCAGCTGCCATCACCCCATCACCTCAACACCTACAAAACACAAACAGACTGATTAGGGGTTATCGGTTTGGGATAGCGGCACGGTGGATAGTCGTACTCAGAGTAGCCTTAAAATAGAATTCTATTAAGTCCCATTATGCTATCATACCGGTATGACCTTGCGCTGTCGCCCTACTGGTACCTGCATCCCTCATTCCACCAGCTCAAAAAAAAAGCTTGGTGCAAAGCAACGGACAACAAAGACCGGGACGTACGTCATTCAGCAGAAATAGTACATGTACCTTGGCACTTACGGTACCATTGGACAAAAGGGATGGCGGCCCTATGAGAGACAAGTAAGCAACAAGGTCTTTGGCTTTGCCTGCCTTTGACGCATACCACGTTGCAAACACTGGGACAAAATGATGGTGAAGTCTGTACAGTACAGTACCCAGTATTCAGTGCAAAAAAGGGTCTTGCTTCGCCCAACAGAAATGTCCAGCTACGGAAGTCTCTAATCATGTCTTATCAACTCGTCTCTTTAACACACGATTCTTATTAATAGCACGATTCGATTCGATTCTGATTCAGGGGAAGAGCGACTATTAATCGGTATTCTTCTATTTTTAAAAAAAATTTAAAATACTGAGTACTCTCTTTTCAATAGACATTGATGATAGCGGTACACTCCAAACTCACATATAAGAAATCTCTAAATTCAGTGCAGCCCTGGGCCTTTCTTACCAAGCAGCACCACTTTGGCCCCTCAGATTGTTTCTAACAAAACAAGCCAATTTCAGCATAGAAAACTTTCTTGCTATGCTTCTACATCAAGCAGGGTGGTACTTGAATACACCCAGTGCACCTGGCCCTTTTCGTCCAACTTGCTCAGGACTTGTAAATTGGGTTGGATCAAATAGAGATGGAGATCACTGTCTCTGCCGTGAGGCAGAAATTTTGCTGATTTAGGCCCAAGCTTGAAGCATTTTCATGGTGTCAGACTAGTGGTATTTCTTATGCTTTGAGGTCTCAATACTGGGAAGCTTTCTTACAAGTCAGTGATATTTCAGTATCAAGAATTTCTTAACATTTTCTAAAATCTCAGGGCTCGCTTTCTTGCAGTGGAGTTTCTTATATTCGAGTTTGGAGTGTACATGTAAGCTCCTCGAGCTCTTTGTATGCTCATGTGCGTGGTGGATTTTGGAATGACAAAGACTGCTTTCCCCGTCAATGCGGTGTAGCCAACGCAAAATCGAGTGTTGTCTACACGTATAACGACTATATACGATATACGGTATACGCGTTCATCGTAGACTGTTTGCTTTTAGTCAGATTCGGTACTCAGGTTTTAAGGTACACCTTTTGCCTATCCAGTCGTCTCAAATTAGAAAGTAGACTCAAGGATTTAAAGCAAGGCCAATAGATTTAACTTCGAATCCAACCAATCTAGAACAACAACAACACCAACAAACTATCGAAACAAAACTATCGAACAAAGATGGCGCTTTGCTTGCTTTTACCGCGGCTTTCAGGTGAAGGCGCCATGTCGGGCTTGGCGCATCCTTTCAAATGCCTTGGGGATGCCTGTTGATGTAGGGGAAAGTCGAGTGCAATGGTGTACGCAGTCAAACACGATGGACGACACAAGCACGACTTGTCGCTGGAGCACATCATGATACACCAGTAGACTCCGTCTATTCCAGTTGTGGTTTCGTTACGAGGGATTGTATCCTCACATTCCACGCAGAACTCAATGATTGCTGAGGTATGGTCAACAGACAATTGGAAACGCGCTACTTGGAATCATATACGAAAGAGGAAGGTATACGTTGTCGCAGGACCGCAATTTGGAGATCGAGAAGATGCGACCCTCATCATCAGCCGTCCCTATACTGACTCAAGTCTTCTGGATTACGATGCATCGAACAATTTGCAGATGTTCTTCGTTCGATGGGATTCTTTCCTTCAAATAGCCAAATCAGACATCTGGATGAGAGACAAAGGAGCTACTACGAATACATAGCTGTGTACGATAGACGACCTCCTTATTGTCGCAAAAGACGAATCCAAGATCATCGCGCATATGGAAGGGAGCACAGTTCAAACATAAAGAGAAACGGTACCATCAGCTTATCACCTAGGATGTGATTTCTTCCGTGATAGAACGAAGTACTGAGTTCCGCACCTACGCAAATAGTATTAGAAGGTAAGCCAGCAACTACCAACGATCTTCGGACACATGGCCAAACAAAGTCTCATCTCCACCCATCAAAGGAGACCACCCAGAGACTCAAACAACAGAGCTACTCGAAATGGAAACACACAAAGATATATCAGTCACTCAAGGTAGTCTACAATGGGCAAACCAATTGGAAGGTTAGATATCGCCCACGGCCACCATGACGATGTCCAGATTTCGGGCAGCACAAAGAATGGGTAACTTAGAGCGAGTAAAGGAATCTGCGGGTACTTTCCAAGATGCGACACGGCATCATACGTATCGAAAGAGGAACCGGATTACTCAGCGATTCGCAAGAAAGAGTACGAATGAGATACTCATGCTACCATGTGCCAAAGAGTCAGCGCACAACCACCGGTACCTCAGAGCAAACGGGTCATTCTCACACATATGTGGATGCGAACCTCTATCAGATCTCATCAGGCGGTCAGTTACCGGAATCCTACACCTAGCGAACAAGACCCATCGACTGGTTCAGCAAGCTACAGTAACAGTCGAGACCGCAACTTGATCTGTATGTTGCAGCCGTACGCCACTGAGCAGATCATCGACCTACGAGCACTTCAGGTACCTAGGAGTACTGGTGACACACGACCATGATGTTCGGAGACAACGGACGGTAGTCAACACCGCTCGATGCCACACTCAAAGTTCTCAAAAGACACAATGCGTTTCCTACCACCGTACTAGGAAGCGTTGCTGCAGTATCTTGAGATTTCATATATCCCTGGATCTACTAACCTGCAGATATCCTCAGCCAACACTGGGACTATACATCGTATGCCTATGCTGAATGCACTGGTGTTTTGGTCAGGAGATACCAAGGATTGCGGTAAGAAAAACTCAGAGTCGACAGTCGCCACTGAGGGGAGTGAAGCGTTACAGTTCCTCCACGACTCGAGTATCCGTGAGTAGATTGGGTATGTTTTATGAGTCAACACGATGGAACAGAGAACGCTGGCAAGCACAAGTTCTCAACGAAACAAAAGGACACGGTAAATTGGAGTTTTTGACAGGAGTAAAGCATTCTGCCAACGAACCGTTTTCGAATATCCACGTTGACTTCCGTATAACTACCACTGTATTGATCAACACGCTAACTAGCGTTTACTGATGCATCAATCAAAGCTCACACACACAGATTATGAATTACTAAGAAGCGAACTTGCATTTACCTTGCACCGTCTTGAATAGTTGCAGTTGATCTCGTTGGGTGGTTGCTACCTCTACAAGATCCCTCTATTCAAGTAGTATTTCCCCACGTTAGCAATTACAGTCTCCTTGAGGAGACGGGCTTCGTCCGCCATGCTTGAAAGCGGTGGAGAGGAGTAGATCAGGAAGGAAGGTCACACCATCAACAATCGACTTCAATTGACAGAATCGATTTGGGGCGTGCTGATTGTCGTGTTAGCTTGCAACTCTAG
>CAICTM010001848.1:0-21538 GCA_903772945.1 Seminavis robusta
TCGAGACTGGAATCCACGAGGTCCAAGCTTTCCAAGATTCTTGGTTGCCTTCTTCTTGGCTTCTTCTGCCTTGAACTTTTTGTAGGATTCCGCGGTAAAGCCGTCGGGAACATACATGTTCGCAGCCAGAGTATCGGCACGGGGAGAAACTCCTTGGGGCATGAAGGCATTGGCGCCAGCGGCCAGGAGAAGAAGGGAGATACTAACGGCCCGCATGGTTGGATAGAAACAAGGAAGAAGAGATGGTATGATAACGAGTGAAACTACTAGCTAGTACCTTTAGTTTTGGTATTGTGAACTCAATGCTTTGGCGTTTTGTTCTGAGTTGTGATGGGTTGATCGGATCTTTCAAGTTTCCTGCTGCCACGTAAGCTCGCACCACGTTGTTCCTCATGGTTATGTGCCTTGGTGCGTGGCACAACATTACATCTGCGTAGATGTCGGAATCGTGTCTTTAACTCTCGACTCAAGCTGGTTGCCATCAAAGTATTAAAGATGAGAGAATTTCATTCCCACTCTCAATTTTTGGCCAAACAAAATCCATCATGTGCGTGGAGGAGGATGTTGGATACCCACCGTGGAAAAAGTTGAACAGTTGCCACCAACTGGGTAGCTTCTCCGCCTGAGTCGATGAGAGCAATGGGATTGCCTTCAGCATCAATGCAGAGCTGGCCGTGGCCACGCACCTCGTTCAGTGGCTTCGGTACCGTCACTTCTTCTAATGAGTTGGATGTACCGGTAGTGGTAGGGCGCCAAAGGGTTACCCATACCGTACCGGTGCCGATGACCTTTCTGCCTCTTCTAGGTTCTACCACTAGTATGATAGCAACCAAACTGATCAGCCCCCTGAAACAATCCGATCCGAACGCACCCCCAAAGCAGCTTCCAAGATTTTGCGGCCACGCTGTCCAAATCCGATTCGATTCGATGCCACTGCTCCTGATGTTTGCTTTCATATGTACCGGTGCGTGCGCTAATAATAAGGCGACAAAGAATAACCTAACTAAAAGGTATCTGCACAGGAAAAGGAACGCAGAACCGAGTTTAAAAGTAAACCTGGTAATTTTAGCTGTAATTTTAGAAAATACTGTACAGTCTTCATAGACTACTAGCTAGTAGTCCTGAGGTGAAAAGTGAAGAGGGGGAGGCTCGAAAGGTACGGTATCTTTGTGCAATACAGCTTAGCGGGCTTGTAATAAGTCATCTCATTTTTCTCATTGATGCCACTGTGTCAACACTGCGTGCTTGATACCATCTCGACCTGACAACCTCTACCACCTGGTCGGTACCAGTGATAAGCAGCCACCATGTCGTCCTCAGGTCTATCTCCATCAGCTAGACTGATTGCTTCCACTTTGAGCGAATCCTCCGAAGCTTGTTTTCTTCTGGATGCCGAGGGACTTGTCCTGTACGAGAATCCAGCTGCCAAGAGATTAATCTTTGAAACTACCAACAGTCAGTTTGACCATGGAGCTGGAGACCCCAAACATTCCTACCACTTTTCGTTCTTCTTTTCCTTCACGACACCCAACAAACCGTGGCAAGAATACTTTGACCATTTGATTAAAAGTGAGCCGCAAAGTCCCAACCGACGGTTCGATGTCATGGATGATGGCGTCCACGAATACTACGACGTTATATGCAAGAAATCCAATGGAGGAGAATTTCCCGCCAGTCTCCGATTGGGCAAGATTGGTCAAGATACCGATTCTGAATCAATCTACCTCTGTGCCTACGTTAAACCCAAGATGACGGACGACAACCATCCGTTTGCCAAGGATGGCACCGCACTGCGCTGTATTTTGAATGCCGCCTTCAACCCCATGTTTTCCATTGACGAATCCGGCACCATTTTAATGGCCAATCTCGCTGCCGAAAAGACATTTGGGTATACCCGCTCCGAGTTTTTGGGTAGCAATATCAAAATTATTTGTGGAGGTGACCATGCCGCCAAGCATGATAGCTACCTTCGCAACTACCTGGAAACAGGCGTCAAAAAAATCATTGGATCACAACGAGAAGTGCCAGCTAGAAGAAAAGACGGCACCGAATTCCCAGTAGAGTTGGGAGTGAAGGAAGTGAGCTGTTTGGAATATGGGGTGGAAGGACAAGTGGTCTTTTGTGCCTTTATCAAAGACTTGTCGAACGAGAAGAAGCACCAGGCAGATATGAAACACAAAGTAGATCTGATGCAAGGAATGATCAATGCATCCTTTGATCCCATGATTGAAATTGATGCCAGTGGGATCATTCAAAACTGTAACAATGCCACCGTCGCACTCTTTGGATACCGTCGAGAAGAAATGATTGGTCAAAACATTTCCATCATTGCCGGAGAGGAACATGGCAAGAATCATGACTCCTACCTTCAAAACTACTTGAAAACCGGTCAGAAGAAAGTGATTGGCAGAAAACGACATGTCAAGGCACGACGAAAAGACGGCAAAGAATTCGATATAGAACTCGGTGTTCAAGAGGTTGTGTCACCGAGCGGCGAACGACTATTCTGTGGTTTTATCCGAGACTTGACGCGACAAAACATGGAGAAACGACGCATGCGGAAACAAGAACAAAACATGAAGAACCACTTTTTTGGGACTCAAGATGGTGGCACTATGAAAGATCATTCGACAACCATGTAGCAGTGCTGTTTGCCCGAGCTATTGTTTGTCGTTGCCTTCATTAAGTTTGTACAGTATCGTTAGTCCGAGCTATTTGATATCCATGCCGTACTTTATGGCAGAGTACCGGTATTAGAGGTTGCGGTAGAGCGGCAAGTACATAGCTACCGAATCTATGAAAATAGAGGGATGAAATACTGTGACATCGAAGGGAAAGCACAAGAGGGTGCTGAAGCAATCACTCGTAACTCTCTTCCTCTGATCAGAATTGGCATGAGCCCAATGTTGCAGGTCCTAACTAATGTGTCTTTCTTTACATGTACAACTTTCTCAAGTCAAGTCTACTAGTATTCCTCATCACATGGACGGCCATGCTCTCCAGCCCACTTTCAGTACCTCTAAATAATCACTAGTAGTACCAATGCAGCCAAGGAACATGTTGTCTTATCCCATGGACAACCTTTTTCATGATCCCAATTAAAGACTTTCAAGAGTCCTCCTCTGGTTGCATGGCTCTGTCCAAAAAGACAGAGATCAGCCTGAAAAGGGAGTAAGGGAGTCATTGGGTTTCCTATCGACTCGAATCGACTCGACTCGATTATTCCATTCGATATATTCGATCGAATTGACGCCGAAAAGATCCAAAGATCCGCATCCCCCGCAAGAGCCTCGCTCTCCCGTCCAACAGCACAGCAGGGAGCGAGAAGAGACCCAGAACCAACCTTTCCATCATCCATAGCTAGCTAGAGCTACCGTGACAACCATGTCCGCCTCCATGCCCAAGAAGAAGCGACAAAAGCTCCAAGTCAATCTATCGGATGACGACGAGGAGGAGGAAGAAGAAGAGGACAAGAAAGAAGAATTTTCTCCCGACGAGGACGAAGAGGAAGAAGCGGCTGGACCCGTGGTGCAAAAGAATGATCAAGGAGAAGCGTACTTTGAACTCTCTTCCAACAAGCGATGTACGGTTCGCACCTTCAAGGGAAAAGTTCTGGTGGATATCCGTGAGGTAAATTGATTAATTGTTGTTGTTTGGGAGACCACACAGACATCATTGGTCAAGGTGAATTACGCGTCATTGGTGTGCTACCGTACGGCGTCTCACTGCCCGTTCCCTCTTTACAAATTAATTCTTCTCGTCAATTAATTTATTGCAAATAATGAATACAGTTTTACGAGAAGGGTGGCAAGCAATTGCCTGGCAAGAAAGGCATCAGTTTGAATCTGGATCAGTTCGAGGCATTGGCTGAGGCGATCAAGGGGGGGCTAATTGAAAAGGAAATCAAAAAGATTGAGAAATAAAGAGAGGAATTGACTCCTTGGCATCAATCAAACAAACAATCAGCAAACAACTAAGAAAAGCACACAAAAAGAAATGAATGACGAGGCCTACTTTAGTACGGGTAGCAAAACATCATGCAGCAGGACTAGACTAACAATGACAGCCATTTGAGATCAGGTATCCTAGCTACCAACTTAGACTAGCAATAACTGGCTAGCAAGGTCCTTTCCTCAAGGAGAAACTACACTGTGTGTCTTGTGCTACATATTGTCGTGTATCAACCCAACCCACCCTTCATGGGAGCAGTGTTTCCAGGAAGGAGAGCGCCGGCTTTTTGGTCCTTGCTTCTGCTACATCTTCATAGCTGAGACAAACAAACAAATAAATAAATAAACCCAGGAGCAACGTTAGGTTGATTGATTTTGCAATCTTCAGTTTCTCAGTATATGTACAAGTTTTTGTTCTCACCGTATTGTATTTCTTCCCCGTGACTTGGCATTGGTATAGCTTTCATTGGCGAGCACTTTGAGGAATAGCTCACTCGCCAGGGTGGTCATGATGGCGGCTTCATTTTGCACAATCGGGATATCGGGATCCAACTTCATGGCCTTTTTGACGGTCCGAAAGGGAATGGTCAATCCGGATACGGCGGGTGCCCGTCCTTTGCGAGAGCCACCGAGACCTGCCGGCATGCCCTTGCGCTTTTTGGATTTCTTTTGCGGTGGTGGCGTGGGTTTGGGTTCGGGAGATGTTGCTGTGGTTTCTTTTGCTGTCGTATTCGTTTCAGCCGCATCCGGTGCACTGTCCAAGGCCGCCTCTCTCATGTCGTCGGTGGCTTCCAACGATTTGGCATCGTCTTCCGAAGGTGCCTTGGAGACTTCTTCTTCGTCGTCGTCTTCTTCTTCCTCCTCGTCATCGTCGTCGTCCACGTTGGTGTCATCGTCGACAGCATCATTGGTCATATCGTCTTCTTCCGGCGCAGTACCCGTGGCACTGGCCACCATGGTTTCACTCTCTTCGTCGCTCATCTTGGTCCTGTTGAATTTTTGGCTGTTCCTCACTGCTGTTGCTGTTATTTTCTAGACTAGCTACCGGTACCGGTACCGGTACCGGAGCTCAGACTCGGGTCGATTTCCCTTTTTTTCATCACATTTCCAAAGGCTTTCTTTCAATCGCGGAAGTCCACGTCACCGAGTGACTCACTCAACTACGAATTATGCTGGTAGTTTTGGTAAATATAAGTTTAATAAAATATTATATTTACCTCAACTACGTTACAGTGTTGGACCCCGCTTCTTCTCCCTCGACAGCAGCCAACACCATTCTGGATTCGATTCATCATTCGACAAGCATAATACCGACCATGGCACAACCACCACCACCACCAGCGCCACCCGACAAAATGTCGCTGACGCAACAAGAGCTCGATTGGTGTTTGGCGTTGAAGCAGGCTGTTCTGGAAGACGACGAATTGGAAGAACGTCCCGACTTGGACTACGCTCATTGCGCTCTCATGGCGCGTGGGAACTTGTCCGAAGCCCTGCATCGATTCCGTTCGCTGCAAGAGTTTCGAAGCGAGTATCAAATTCATGATGACGATCCACTCGAAGCATGGGAACTCCTGCAGCAGTTTTTCGAACAACAACCGTGGTTCATTTTAGACGTCAATGTCGGCGATGAGACGGTCTTTGTGCAAGATTTTAGTCGACTCGACCCCAAGGCGGTGGATCTGCCGCGGGATTGGAGAGTCTTCATGGGAGGTTTCTATTATCTGCTTCGAATACTGCAACCTAATATTGATATCATGAGAAAGGGAATAGTGGTCATTGCAGAATGTAAGATACAATCTACTCTACCGTACCGGTACGGTACTTGACAGGCAATAGCTATGTAGGTTGGTGTCTCACAGATCTTTCTCTTCTATACTTACTTTCACAGTGGCCAATATGGGTTGGAAGAATTTTGATATCGAGTTTATGAACCGCCATCATTATCACTTGATGGCCTTTTATCCAATACAAATCAAAGAAGTCACATTCATGCACGCATCCACCATTGGCAGCATGCTCCATTCCATGCTCAAACGATTGCGAGGAAATCGAGATGAAATACTGGTGGGATGTCAATTCGAACAATGGGAAGGAGAATGGAGTGACATGTTCAAAACACCCTCGCCTGAACTTGCACAACAGCGATTGAATGACAAAATCAAACGCTATCTCGTACATCAATATCACAACAACATCACTTTTCGATTTCCCGGGGAGGAAGCATTGATGGATAGTACACCACCACCACAAGTGTCATAGGAAAAGATGCAAGCAACAATCAACTCTCCCGCCCTCTTGTTCGGTTCGAGGTAATTGAACAAATGCCCACAATAGAGAGACACACCAGGTTGCAACGAAGCGATGGAACACCGCTAGCGAGATTATGGAATCCAACTAGCCATGGGGAAGCAACCGCGTACGACAACGTTTGACCTCCCAAGAGTTTCCCCCTAAGACCCCCAAATCTCGGGGATGAAATCAATCCACGGGAAGGCATGATTGAGACACAAATATTGCTTGGGGTAACCGTTGTGTCTACACGTCTACGCTGCTGTGATGATGCAAAAATAGAATCTACAGTCCTAGCTAGGTTCCTGACAGTTGGGTCAGGGAGGTTCTACCACAAGCTAGCTAGCCATATCAGAACAGGTTTGATTAAACCGAGTCTTCCTGGCTAAGTAAGGCATTGCAGTGCAACTATCTAATCATACCAAATGATGCTTTGGAACCTCCTTGGAACACAACAGTGGGTGGATGAGAAGTCAGCGCAGACCAGCAATGAGAGAGTCCCGCCGCAACCTGTGTTTTACATTGCCTTTTGGAGGATCTCGAATTCCTTGCTTGGAAGTAAGAACGCCTTTGTTTAGCTCTTGGGCCGGCACTGGAGAGCTTGTTGGCTCTGAGTGAAAGGCTGCATGGTTCCGGGAGCAAGTCTAGTTGCTTATGCAGCTTACCTCTGAAATGCTTGTTAGATAATTGGTGCTCCAAAGCAGTTATCCTTGGTTGAGCGCTGAACCAAACACCTTTATTTGTCATCAATCTACTAGTATCTCCTACTAGCCAGCTACTAGCCAGAGGCGCTGGTAGTGTATCCACGGTCAAGCACCACGATCCGCGATCTTCCAAACTTTACTCCAATCTTGCTAGCTAGTCTAGGTTCATCCTGAGATTTAATAATGGTATTCTGATGACCGGTGCCTTTATTCTGGTGACCCAAGCTTGCTGGCAACGCGAAGTTGGGCTTTTGCGGGTCAAAACAATAAGCACCAACAGCCAACAGCCAACAACAGCAACCACAAATACGCGGAAGGCATAGTACCGGTAGCTAGCTAGTGCGTGGATGCCAGATTAAAGCATCTTGTTGCCTCCCCTATCCTGTCCTGGCTGAATGAAACTGCATGCTGGTAGAGTTGAGAGAAGAGCGAACCAGATAGTCAACCCTTACTAGTATTCCCCCATCGGCATACCGGTATCATCACACGACAATACAAGCTCCTCCACCATACCAATACTAACACAAGATGACCACGACGACGACCACCACTACTACTACTGCCAATCACCAATCGTTCAATGCGTCGATGGACAGCATCAAAGCGTATCCAGGAGGCTTAAAGACCCGTCGTCGACGGCGAGCCGAAAATATCTCGGTCAAATTTTCCGAAGACATTCAATCCGAGGAGGTCGAACACTTGGACGATCTCCCGGGCGATGAAATTTGGTACTCGCCCGAAGAATACGGCGAAATCAAAGCCCGCAACACATACATTGTAAGACTCATCAAGGCGGGAAATTTCACCGAAGACGACGACTTTTCCTGTCGTGGCCTCGAACACAAATTGAAAGAGGTATTTCGGCAACGACGCGCCAACAAGTTCAACGCCCTCAATGCCGTCTTGGAAGAACAAGATCGACAAATAACGCGAGGCATTGTCGATGATAAACTCATCTCGGCAGTCTATCAGACCGTCTCGGTACGATGCCAAGAATCCGCCAATACGATTGCCTTTCGAGATTATCGATATTCCAGCAGTTACAATCCAAATGTGCCGGCTACTGGTAAGGCACCTCTTCAGTTAGGAGGAGAATCCGGTAGTTCCGTCACACCGCCCAATCAAAAGGGAGATAAAAAGAAGAAAAAGAAAGACAAAAAGAAGGAAAAAGAAAAGGACAAAGGGAAGGACAAGGAAAAAGGGAAGGGAAAGGACAAAAAAGAAAAACTACAAAATAATAATCATGAGCCACAGCCCGCCGATGACAATAATAATGAAGACGACGATGAGGATGAAACATTGTCACCAAAGGGAGAGAAAAAGAAGGGAAAGGTACGAAAAATGGCACGTGGAGCCAGAAGAATGATGAGACGAATGAGCATGTAACCCAATAACGACAACACAACGACGACAACAACAATCTCCTGGGGGACTATTCGTTTGGAAATTATGGTGCCACGATGGATCCCTCATCATTCGCTTCTCTGCCGATACTGGAGGCTGTGGCGACTCGACTCTTTCGGCTAGTATTTGCTATCTGCACACAGTCAAGATTGAAGCTTCTTGCTAGCTAGCTCGCCTACCTCCGTTTCTTTCTTTAAAAACAAAGCAGTAACCCCCGAGTAGCTACATTGGGTCGCATCGTAGATCGAGCATTGACATGCACCACGTGCTCCTCCTCTGATACTCACCTTAGATACATCAATGTTTTTCAAGCCGTTCCGCGTTGCACGGCCACGAAGACACTTGCCGTATGCATGCTATATCTAGTCGACAGCCATTGAGCCAGAGAAGAGCGGGTGCAAAAACAGGATTGTGCAGCTCGTCACAGAACCTCAAGGGCGGAAGTGTTCCAAGGAAGGATGGAATCGAATGAATCGAATCTATCCATTGGCTGCCCATGGCTACACGTATCTGGGTTGATGTCGCTACATACATGTACTAGTAGGGGTCGGAAGTCCGTACCGTACAAGAACGGTGATGTGTCGCTCGGCTCCGTACGAGGTGATGAGCAGGCACAACGACTGCAAGCTCCAAAGATCCGCGTAAGCAACGTTTTCGTTCTACCATATATAATAATCCAATGAGACGGGCAGTATCATGTATTCCGGGTTCGACTACCAATCGCTTTTCTTGGAGCACTGTCAAAGGATGCGGCGGAGGAGGCTCCCTCCATATTGTCAGGTAGTATCTATGCTGCCGGGTTTGAGACTGACATTGCGAGGCGCGGGTATAAGTAAGTGTAGGCTGACGAGCTCCAAGCGGTCACCGTAATGATGCGGATTCACTCTGTAGCTACGGGTACAAGCCAAGTGGCCGAATCGAATCAACTTGGGATATGATGTGTTTAGCAACTCCTACCAGCATTGTTGATTGAGATCAATTTTTCCTTGGTGCAAAAGGAATACCATTTGTTCACTCGCTGTACTTCCTCACACCTCACAGGAATTTGGCATTCCCACTCAACGTCTCAAACATAAAATCATATGCTAGTGATTTCAGAAAAGCCGACTGCTTTGCGTCTGCAGCACCTCCATGGCCTCCTTCAATGTTCTCATAATAGTACACAGGCCAGTCCTTGCCCATTCCCAAGTCCCAGAGTTTTTTCACAAACTTCCTGGCATGAGCAGGGTGGACACGATCATCTCTGGTGCTGGTTGTCACAAGAATGGCTGGGTACTTCTCCACTGATGTGTCAATGTTGTGGTAGGGTGAATACTTGTGCAGATAGTTGTCCCAGTCGTCTGTGCTGGGATCACCATATTCCCCCATCCAGCTAACAGTAGAAGGGGAAGATCAGCATCTATAGACTGACACAAAACAACCAACACTAAAGGTAGAATAACCATTGAAGGCTCTTTCGTGATCACTTACGAAGCACCAGCCAAAAGAATATTGAACCGTTTCATGTCACTGTAAAGCAAAGCAAAGCAAAGCAAAGCAATGTAAGACGAGTATGGGCAAGACCATTCAATCATTTGATACAACAGTGCAGCCTACATCAAAGGAACTTCACAGACGATGGCCCCAAAAAGATCTGGGCGCATAGTGTACATGTTTCCCACAAGAAGACCACCATTGCTTCCACCTTGGATAGCCAAGGTCAGGGGCTTGCAGTACCCTGATGCAATGAGATCTTCTGCAACAGCAATGAAGTCCTCGTATGCTTTGTTTCTGTTCTTTTTGAGTGCTGCTTGGTGCCATTTTGCTCCAAACTCACCACCACCGCGAATGTTTGCTGTCGACAGATCAGAGGCATGTGAGATCCAACAACTTGCAAACCAACCAAATCTGAAGGAGGCGCACTCACTCACCAATAACATACACACCACCACGTTCCAGCCATGCAATCCCAGGGATAGCAGCATAGTATGGGCTCTCAGACTGCTCAAACCCACCATATCCATACATGAGCTACAAAAGATTGGAATTCAGATTAGAGCACAATCTTCTTCGCCAGCACACCGTCACAAGCAGTTTTGTTCAATTGTAGCCTACCGTAGGGTTCTTTCCGTCAAGAATGACATTTTTGTTCTTGATCAAAAAGTAAGGAACTTGTGTGCCATCTGTGCTGGTAGAAACTCCCTGGACAGCAATCAGGTTTGAGGAGTTAAACTGTGAAGGCAGAGACTTCATTTTGGCAATGGCATACAAGTTTTCCACATCAGAATCACTTGCTTCCACCAAAGAAGCATCTGCCATTTGCAATGTGTCAGGTTCCAAAAAGCTGCTAGTACTCAGCCAGAAGCGATCATCTTCAAGACTGTCGACTGGATAGACTGTGACATCACGAATTTGTGGTTCCACGTCTTTTCCAACACGAACAAAGCCATCACTTGTGATCTTGTAGAATTCCACCTTTGATTTGACATTATCTAGGATCACATGAATGAGATAGTTCTTGGTTGCAGCATAATTGGCAGAAGCAGTCCTCTCAGAGGGGGCAAAGAGTACCTTGAAAGAACAATTTTCCGGCCCTTTTTCCAGAAATGTTTTGGCATCCACATACAACAGAGAGCCCTGGATATAGTTTTCTCCTGGAATGGGAGCCCAGTCTGATCGCAAGGTAATGATCATCAAATTGCCAAGGAAATCAACCAAAGCATCTTCCTGCACTTGAATCTCCTGAAACTTGGGTGGATTGCCAACTTTTTCCCGCAGAGGGTCATCTGGTGCAAGAAGATGTTCGTACTCAATCATCCTGACCCATTTCCTGCTCGAGAAGAAGGTGATGACACGTTCATGCACTTCATAGATGGGCCCATTACGCCTTCGCTGGTCATCTATGTAAGCTGCTACTTCCATATCTGACTTTTCTCCTTCAACAACAATCGGCGCTTTCTTGATATCAGTTCCTCTAACCCATTCACGAACAGTGCGAGGGTATCCTGAATCGGTGAGGCTGTCTGGACCAAAGTCAGTGCCCACAATAAGCACATCTCTGCTTTTGTAAGAGACATCCGTCTTGGCCTCAGGTAGATTGAATGGGTTTTCGCTGACAAAATCTCCACTGAGAAAATCAAATTCCTTGATATGCACTGCATCTGATCCACCTCGACTAAGACGGAGCAAGGCTCGAGTAACCCGTTTGCCACCATCTGAATTTGGATCACAGTCTCTTTCCAAGATCTCACTGCCTTCCCAAACCCAGCTGATCCCATCCTTGTTGGACATTTCATCGAGATCCAGCACTGTTTCCCATTCTGGATTTTTTGTTTTGTACGAATTCATTGTGCACTTTCGCCATATACCCTTTGGGTTACCGGCATCACTCCAAAAATTGAAGACAAGCTCATTGCCATTATCATCAAGTCCTCTTTTTACAACATATGGAATGCGATCTTCACTTTCCAGGGCCGCCAAGACTCTGCCGTAGGTGGATCCTTTTGTGGGATCTCCCAGGGACTTGAGGGTCTTTTCATTGGCACCTCTAGCAAAATCTAGACTCTCCTCACTTTCAACTGCTTCCAGCCAAATGTAGGGGTCTTCTTCTGCCGCCATGCCGCGGTTAGATGAGCAAGTGCCTGCGGCAGAACAGGATTGGATAGGGCTGTCATCGGTAGCGGAAGTCCCAGCACACACGAAAAGACGAGAAAACGGATGGCGAGATAGAAGAAGAGCAACGAATGCCACCCTCGTCAGAGGATGTAAAGAGTCCCAGTACGATGCTCTCATGATGGTAATATTATGGACTCCATGCAGGAGCGATCCTTCTGTTTGCATCTGGCTAGTAGCTAGATTGATAACTTTCTTCGAAGCCGGAAAGATACGAAGATACTTTCTTTATCCCCAACCCAATTTTTTTCATAATTGTGCAAGATACTCCCTGTTCTGTTGACTTCCCATCTTCCCATTGAGAAGCATTGGCTGGCTGGGAAAGTCCCGTCAGGCTGCATCCTTGTTGCTCTGCAGCAGTACTGCAACATAACCCCCTGAGGAAAGCTGTTGCTGCTTCCTCGAAGCTCGAAGCCCCAGGGGAGAGATGTAAGATGAGAGTTGTTTGCTTGTCCTTCGGTACGGTACCACCGGTAGGGAATGGAACAACGGTGTCACACACAGTATCCACGTCTGAATCGAATCGAATCGAATCGAATCGATTGTTTCGAATCCGTACCATATCCCCTCCAAACACACTTCATACTGGTACTAGTAGATAGCTAGCCACTCAGAGCAGGGAAGTTACCCTGATATTCACAACAATAGCAGAAGAAGAACATGGGAATTCGAGGGTGGATAGGGCATTGACGTGCCTACTAAGGAGTTGGTTCCCTTGGAGGCGAGTATTCATTCATCAAAGTGGCGCAGATACTCCAGAGCAAAGGCGTCAATTTGACCAATTCCACTCTACAACACATTCTAGACAAAAAGATTGAAGATCTACTCAAGCCTCATGTGAATTACGGCAGCCCGCTATGCAGTACATTGGCTTATGAGCGGCTGTTGCTTCATGCGGTGTTTTCGTACTTGAACCTTCGCGAAAAGCTCCGAAGCATGTCTGTGGCTTGTTTTACGCCTTGCTCTTGGACAGCGAAGAAAAGACCCACTTGCCAAGTTGAATAAGACATGCCCCATGACTGATGAGCTATACTTTGGCAAGGCAATGGTAACAGGGGAAACCCTTTCGACACGTCGGGCCTTCGCTCTCGTCGCTCGCCGCTATTTCAAATTTTTGGCCCGTTGCCACCAGGGGACGCGCATCTAGAGAAACCAACCCGCGGACGGCCTTTTCAGAGATACCGTATGCTCGCACCATCTTGATTGGGAGGACGCGCATGGGAATCTTTGGGCCCACCAGAGATTTTCAAGGAGTGGAAGAGTTTTTGATAAGATCAAAGAGAACACGAAAATCGGGACAAGACAAATGTAGTTGGTAGATGCCAACTCCAGCCCTGAAGAAGACGACGAGAACACGGGATTCACCATGCTTCCTGTGGGAGACAGAGAGGATCCTTTGCCTTTCTCCACAAAGAACACAATGCGAGCGGCACCATCAGCAGGGCGCATGCTGCATTTTTGGTTGAGGCATTTGATAGAAACATGGATGTCTGGGCAGGCAATCAGAGGTTCGGTGGTCATCACTATGCCATGAATATGGTGGAGTATTTTCGAGGCATTCTAGCAAGCGAAGTGGACCCTGGTTTTACCTACTCTTAGGCATGACAAACAACTGGGTTCTGAATTGATGTTGTAAGGTTCTGGACGGAGTATCTACACCTGTGTTATGACGATAATTTCGACTTCATTAATGTGTTGCCAGAGAAAGATCTGCACAGTACCAGCCCAGGATGTTCAGTATTGTTGATACTTGGGAGGTGGACGACATGACGGGCTAAAAACCAGAAGGCTCCGGCTCTGCCACCTCTACCGTTAGACTCAGTGTGACTGCCAAAAAATGAAAGATCTTTGACGTTACTTAACGGCCAAAGGATGTTTTGCTCACTCCGAGAGGTCCCCCCACAACATGAGCAGCTGCTGCAATTGCGCAAGCTCACCACCACGTGAAACTCCCTCTTCGCCCACATTAACTTGGGTAGCACTCGGAAGTCTCATTTTGTTTGGAACAACTTCCGCAATAGGTGCTTCCTCTGTTTGATTGTTGAGTGGAGGCATTGTGTGGTACACTTGTGTAATATCTGCACTGTTGGCTGATCTTTCGAATGGAGTGGTCGTCTCGCTTTATAGGTAACTCTTCTAATAGTGCTACTAAGGAACCTCTACCATCCACGACAAACAAGGACAACCTGAAGACAGGTGGCATCATGTCAAATCAAGAAATGAACTCCCACCAACCAAATACTCCACAGCCCGAACAGAAGAAGAATGGTGGGGCGGAATTAGTGGATACCCCTCGCGACGAGAGGTGTCCGCCTCCTATAGACACCATTTTCTGTGACTCAATGAGTACCATCGCCGAGATGTTATCTTTTGATAGCGATGACTCCACTGAAGGCGCAAGAGACGTGGTAGCAGCAGCTAGCAACGAGCAGATGACACCAAGTGCTGTAGGCAATCAATACTATGGACATCGCGGGGTCTGTCTAACGCCAGATGCAAACCAGACATGTCAACGCAGAGGACGATTCCTGGTCTGGCCTGCCAATCTTTCGGCACCATCGTTGGCACTACCTGATACCAGAGGATGATTGATTCGATTCCATCCACACCACAGACAGCACAGAATCGATTCTGATTTTGATCCTTCATCCTTCTTGACCCCAAGAAACCAGCACCATAGAGGTGGAACGAGCCGTACTTTTTTGGAGATTTAGAGGCATAAACACACACAAATCATAATAAACCTACTACTAGAGCATTAACAAAAACACATGTTACAAACACATCGATCAAGTTGCAACACAGCCGCTAGCTAGCGACGGCCGTGATAGGTGTCACAGGGATCAGATTGGATTTGGAGAGATCATATTTGGCCGACAAAGAGGTCGTTTTGTTCCCTTGGAATTTTGGTGCGGATCTAGATTGCTAGCTTGAAAGGGCAAAATTCTGGGTGGGGGGAAGGCAGGCCACAACGCTAACGCTAGCTACTCTATGTGGCTGGCTAGCTAGCTAGAGCAAGTACACGTAAGTATTAGTGAGTTGTACTGGCGGCAGAGGACTGCTCTGCTTATACATGTAGCTTACTTTGGGTCGCCCTTTGGGTCGCCCATGCCTCATCTGGCACCGGTAGCTAGCGATCAAGTCGAGATGCACACTCCAAACGCATTGCGTTTGGATTGAAGACTGAACTGGCCTTGTCCACCACCGGTACTCGCTACAGCAGTAGAGTCGTAGTAGTGAACGACTACAACTGTAGTAGCTATTCTCATCTTTCGTCGCGTCCTGCACTAATATCTTTTTCCGCAGACTCCGACTAGCTAGTCTACGAGGGAATTTTCAGGGGTTTGAGCCAAGGTATCTTTTAGCACGACTAGCTAGCTAGTAGCTAGACCAGCTGCGCTGTACCAAAGCACTCATCGCTTGATATTGGACGTTGCTTGCATCGTATGAAAAGAGTTGCTTGTGTCTCATCTATCTTAAAAGTAGTGAGCTACTAGTAGGTCGCCCACTCAACAGAGGGGGGACTCCACACAACAGAGGGAGGACTCGAGGACTCCACACTGGTATTAATAGTGTGGGTGTGTATCTTGGTACCAGGTACTGGTACCGTACGGCAGTTGCAAATTGGTAGGGACCAATCGGTAGGAATGACAGCTGCATGTCCAAATTAGCTATGCTGGCAAGCATCAGACCACAACCCATCAACATGAAACCTGTTCATTGGATGTCAGGACACAGGAGATTGCAATACTGAGGTTCCTTCCTCGCAGAACCCTGCCTACTAGTAGCTAGTCAACAAGAATTTGGCTGATTGACCTTCTACACCTCGACGGTCGTCACTTCGACGCGGCCCTTGTCACTGTGGCTTCCATCAAGCCTTCATCTTTTGGCTCCGTGTCTTCTGTGTGGTTGGTCAGACAGAACATTTTTCCGATTGCTTTTTGATTCAACAGCAGAGGACAGACCTTTTGAGCCAACAACATTCGGTCAACTTCCAAGAAGCAATGCGTTTGCAACCAGCCAGGTGTCATCATCAACCAAACAAAACCTCCGCATTCCCCCCTTGTCCTTCGCAGTAACCTTTCTCTGGGTCCTCCCAGCCACCTTGCCTTCGCCTTTGCAGCTTTGGTAGAATACAATAAGAACCTGGCTGCGGTAATGGGATTTACCGCAGATGTTAAAGCTAGGTGTCCTCGCGCACCTCAACATGTGGATTGCTCGCTACCGGTACTGTGCCTTCAATGGGAAGCACTTTAGTTTCTGGCTGGCAAGTCGCAGTTGCAATCGAAACCAATATCTGCCGTACTGGCACCATGGCTTGATTGCCAGGGTTACTCGGCATTTTGTCTATTTAAGGCTATTGTATCTGATTACAGAGTTTCCTAAATGTTCTATGCTCCTTTGTAAAGTGGCTTATGTCTCACAATGTCTACGGATGTCTCACAATGTCTCATAATGTCTACTAATGTCTCACAATGTCTCACAATGTCGCACAATGTCTACTAATGTCTACCAATGTCTCACTTTGTCTACACAGTACAGTAAAACAGTACAAAAATGTCTCACTTTGTCTACCAATGTCTCACAATGTCTCACAATGTCTCACTTTGTCTACCAATGTCTACCAATGTATCACTTTGTCTACTAATGTCTCTTAATGTCGCACAATGTCTACTTTGTCTACTTATGTCTACTAACTGTGTGTAGACATTTACACTTAATCGCCAAAACACTTTCCCAAATTTAAACAGACAAAATGCCGAGTAACCCAGCTTTCGTGGCTCTAGATCTAGATCTAGAAAGCCATCGCATTGCCGCACAACAACACCTTGCGGTGAGAGCACCGGCTTTTGCCAAAGAAGATTCAATCAATGCACGAATGCAAGTTGACGCCAACACGTCACTCAATCTCCACGAAAGATATTATGCGATCACAGATCCCAATTTTCTCTTAGGCTGCGTTGGCAAGTCCCCAATGGGGAGATGGACAACAGGGAATGGACGTGCCTGAGCAGATAATAATAAATACGGGAGCTGCACTTCTCGTTTAGTCCTCTATTATCATGACAAGAAAGTTGCTCGAGGTATCCATTGCTATCTTGCTCTTGGTGGCAGCCAGTGAATCGTTTGCACTGGGTTTGCCTCAGCTCAAGCGTACTTCCAGAGCATCGACAATCCGTTTTGCCGAGAATGGTAACACAGATACCGAAAAGACAACAACAGTATCGGAAGATAAAGAAGACAGCTCCCCTGTGGAAATGAAGACTTGGAATCCCCTTCGCCTGTTGGTGCTAAAGGCTGGCCTTACGGAGCCAATGTACACATCTCCGTTGAACTCTGAGAAACGAGAGGGTTCCTATTCGTGTGCCTTTTGTGGCAACGTCCTGTTTGACGCTTCGTCCAAGTACAATTCTGGCAGTGGCTGGCCTTCCTTTTGGCGAAGCGTTCGAGAAGGAGCCATTAGCCACAAGAGAGAACTCGACGGTCGTCTGGAATGTCGTTGTGGCAAGTGTGGATCTCATTTGGGACATACCTTCCCAGATGGTCCCCTGCCAACGGAGTTCCAAGAGAATTTAGTGAAATCCATACCGGCATCCGACCCCAAACCGGCTCAGCGATTGCCTCGATTTTGTGTAAATGGAGCATCCTTGAGGTTTGAACCCAACGAAGAACAGCAGCAATAAGCGATGTGAGAGTCTTCTTTGTTTTAGTGGTTAGGTGACGAGATGGGAGATTGATAGAGCATTGTCCATCATGCCGGATATGTCAGCATTACTGAATACGTGTGACGACTCTTCAGCGTAAGGCATACCAATAAGCGAAAAGTGCAAGCCCACTTTAAAAAGTAACTATTATCTTCTTGATTGCAACTACACCCACTGAAGCTATCGAGCCTTTCAGTTTTGGTCTAATTAGCTTTGACTGCTTCTCGCAATCCATCTCGTTGGCCTTGTGTGAGTCCATCCTTGACCATTTTGCCTGTGGACATGATGCGGTTGGCAGCCTCTCGGTCATCATCCAAATAATCTTCACCAATTCCAATGCGAGGATCCGACAAGAATTCATTTTGAGCATCGGCACTCCTGTAGACACAACTCAATTGTGGCGTATCCTTGAGATCTCCCACAAATGCCCACGTGTTCATGTTCCTCTTGCACGCTCGAACTTCGTCATCATTAATCAAATGGCTATCCTTCAAAATGGGTACGACATTGGCATCCCGTAGGACACAGGCAGGTTTGACGTCGGCTTGAGCGACGTAGACATTAAATGGATTGAAGCTGACAAAGACGCGTTGATCAAATGCCATGGCCGAAGCTCCGAATTTGGCACACAATCCGGCATTGGGCGCGGCCTGATCAATGGCATCTCTGGAAGCCAAATCCTTTGGATTGGTGTTGATTGCCGAATCGACCGTGACACCCAGACCAATTCCCAACACAAAGACACCGGCTAGTAGAGATTTGGAGACGGCTTCGGGAAGACGCCACCCGCGGCGTCGACCAAAAGAAGACGGTACATTGAGACCTTGATCTTGTTGGCCGCGTGCGTATTCTCCCAAATCGTCGCGGCGTCGACGACGGCGGCGTCTTCTGGGGGGTTGGTCGTAATCATCATCGTCGTCGTCGTCATAGTAATCATAATCCTCATCGTCGTAATCATCCTCAAAATCGTCCGATCGTCGATTGTTGCGCGCTAGCAGAGGTCCTGTGGAAAGACAGGATGCTGCTGGTTTTTGCTGCTGGAGAAGATACCCACTAGAAACACTGAAGGAAACACATCCCTGCAGGATGGCAAGGCAGGCAATGGTACACAAAATTATTCTTGGCTGCGACATGCTTGTGTGGAACACAGTCCTAGCTAGCTAGTATCTGTGGTTGTATATATTCTTCTTGTGGCTGCAGATTCCTTGTATGGAAAAATTAATTCTGGTCTTGATCCTTTGATAGTATTATTTTGAACTGATATCTTCTGCCTCCAGTTCAGTCGACAATAGCGAGTTCACAGGCGTTTGGCTCCAAGAGTTGGTGAAAGCGAGGACGGTGGAATCATTCCTCTCCACTTGGAAGTGTTGTTGCCGAAGCAGATCTGAGTCGACGTTGTGATGTTTGGTTGTTTTGTTTGTGCAGGAGGGGCAGGATCCGACAGACGTCAGACCGGATTCCAAAAAGCCATCAAAGCGGACTAACGATCTGGAGTGCTGCAATAATATTTTAATTTGGATGACTCAGTTTAGAAACACGACTGGTGATTAAATTTATTCGCGGTTGTATTCACCTGTGATGTAGCTACCTGGTACCAAGGGAGTTCAATCAGCCAGCATCCTAAAAAGTGACGACAGGCGTGAACAGGACTTCTTGTATCGAATCTGGTCAGACTCTTCGCAGCAGATCGACGGACTCTTCTTCTTCAGCTCGACGGATCTCCTGGGCAACTCGGTGTGCAGCGAAAGCAGCGTTGCTGGTGTGGTCTTGCTCCTCGTCTAGCTCGAATGGTTCGCCGAAACGAATGCGGATCAATGGGGGCTCCAAGAGACAAGAAAATCTCGGGAGCCAACTACCCTTGGGCCAAACGGATTCTGTTCCGGTCATTACCATGGGGACAACCGTAGCGTTTCCTCTTGTTGCAATCCTTGAAATGCCCAAACGGAACTGCCCCACGCCATCCTTTCGCCATTCTACTTCGTCAACCAATCTCCCCTCCGGCATCATGGCGACAATCTCGCCCTGTTCGAGAGCCTCAACCGCGTCATCTTCGGCTTCTTGTCTCCTCTCTTTACACGTTGGGATGCCACCAAGAGCCTTGGCCAGCGGGGACCAATGCCGCATATAGCCAGTGAACACCATGGTGCGGCAAGAATACCCAAGCTTGGAAAAACAGGTGAAGGCAGCCATGACATCGAAGAAGCTTCGATGATTGGAAACCACAATAACCCGTTTGTTTGCGGGAATAGCAGCATTCTTCGGAAGATCAAATCTCGCAAAGTTCCTTGCTATACCAGCGGCAAGCTTGGCAAATCGTAGAAATGTTTTGTTGTGTCTCATCTTTGTGTGTTGACAGTTCCTTTAGCTTTGTTTTCTGAGCTGTTCTGGAAAAGTGGAGTTTTTTTTTCGTGGTCCTTCAAGATTGCTGGAGCTCTCGTACGGTAGTAGTTATTGGGCCAACTCTTTCCACCCAATGTTTGTGGGGGTTATCCGTTCTGGGTAGAGGCAAGGTGGACACGTTCTTCTCAGAGTAACCCTTCAAATAAATTTCTAATGCGGATACTTATTAGGGGCTTACGAGCACACGAGCAGCATAGACAAGTAAGTGTAAGGGGTACGATACCGGTACCTGGTACCAGGTACCACTGGCCTCTCTACTCAATTCTACTGTACTATCTACCGTACGGTACCTGGCTCTATGAGGTCATAGGTCACAAAGCACTCCTTACCCAGCGAAAAGTATGCATTTTTTACGAGTACTACTACATGTAGTACAGTCAAACTACATGTTACGTACTGGACCTCTGTGGAAACGTCATTGGTGACAAAATACTTAGGAGACGATACACCGAGGAATAGGAGACGATCGAAATGATTTAGGAGACGAAAGCAATCGTCTCCTATATTTAGGAGACGATTCAGTAGGAGACATTCCAATTAGGAGACGATCGTTTCAAAATAGGAGACGATCCGAAAGATTTAGGAGACGATACCATACAGTTTACATGGTACACTTAGGAGACGATCCGTTGAGAGTAGGAGACGATCCGTTGAAAATAGGAGACGTTTTAAGAGGAGACAAAAGATTAAGGAGACGATCCGTTTCGTCTCCTATTTTTAGGAGACGAAATCCATTAAATAGGAGACGATCAAAAGGATTTAGGAGACGAAAAGTAGCACGACTCGAGTTTCCACAGAGGTCCTGCCTGAAGGTCAAAAGAGATGCAACGATTGAGGAAGCATTTATTAATTACGCGTAACGTCGTGTCGACGCACTAATTTCTCCCTCCTGTCGATTGAAAGAAAAATTCTGGGTCGTGGTAGCACGGTACATCGTACAGGCGGTAAACTAACCATTCAAGGAAGCATCAGTCTAATTAAAAGAATGACTGTCCTGTGTTGTATCTTCACACTCTGCATGCTCCCCGAGAGCCGGGTTGGTACCAGTACAGTCTGCCCTCTCTAATAATTATAATCTTGTATTTATTGGTCGCTGTAATAATTATTAAATCTCGAGGTCCCCCCCCCAGTCCCGGGTATCCGTGAATGAAGGAACAAATCTTTCGAGGAGCCCAACAACGTCGTACAATCCATTCCAACCGTTTCAATTTGACCGAGACAGCATGTCAAATGCCGATATCGATCCAATGAGGTGGTCATTCCTGTACCTCGCGTCATCTCTGCACGCACCTCTCAGAGTCTGTCTCGTCGGTGCCAGCCCAAGCCCTTGTTGTTTACGTGCATTTTTCGAAGGATGGTTTTGACGATACAAAAACAATTCAGGTGAGATGCCAAAACAAATTCACACAAACCATACCAAAGGAACCAATCC
>CAICTM010001849.1:0-21537 GCA_903772945.1 Seminavis robusta
GAGCGAAGCGACAATCTTGTCTGTTTGGGTTGCTTTTCTCATGACAATCTCCTGACGTCTCTCAACAAGCCGATCATAGAGGACAAACATAATGGCAGTAAATAAAAAGATACCCAAAATGGAACAAGTGAAGAGTACTGGAGCGCTGGTATTGTACGTGTCATAAAACTCGTGCGATGGATACACTTCAATGCTGATGGAGCACTCATCCTTGTTGAATGGAAGACCGTCCTTCGTCCCATCCTGGATGCTGTCGATGGCTTCGAAAGATGCAAACCTCTTCATGTCGTCAAAGCGAGGGTCGTGCAAGTCACCTTCTCCCAGTGGCGAAACTTCGGTCCCGGTGATTGCGTAGGTGTATTCATTCTGGCAAGAATCACTCATAACGACGATGATACTTTGCAAACTGGATGGGAGAAGATTGGACCAAAAGCTCATCCAGTGAACCCAAGCGACGAGTACGCCCACAGTTGTCTTGTTGTGCTCTAGAGAATCAAAGACCGGGATGAACACTTGGCTAAAGGGGTCTCCCTCGTATGCAACAACTGCTTGCTTATTGGCACTCAGGAGTCTCGCGTACAAGGCAGTTTTTGGGTCCACCGAGGACTTGTTTCCAGCGGGAGCGTTGAGGAATTGACTCGTTACAACTGACTCGGTGGAGAATGCCTTGTAGCTACCAGTTGGACCATATGATTGGAGGATGTTTTCATTGGTTTCGTGTCCCTTGTAAAAGATGGGGCTCGAGAGGTATGTTGGCATGTATGGACCTAGAAAAGGTGAAACGAACGCAGAAAGGGAATGTGAGCGACAAGACAGTATGCTGTTAGACTAGTACGAGCCAACGATGCAAGCGGGCAAAGAAGGACCGACCTGGACCTTCATCATAGACGAGTTCTTTTTTGTCGTTGTGGTACCAGATGGACCATGATTCCTCGCTGATCAAGGCCAGGTAAACGTCGTGGTCGTGGTGCAAGTCTGCCTGAGAATTTTCGTTGTCTTGCCCTGCATTGGGTTCGTTTGTTTGGTGGCCTGCGTGAGGATCTTCGGTGTCGTGCCCGGCATGAGCGTCCATGCTTTCGAGTGAACGATGATTGTGTTGCATAGTGGCATTCATTGCCATGGCATGATGGGTCGTTCCATTGTGCAGCATGGTTTCGCCAGCGTGATTCATGGAGGATGTTGACGACGACATGGTGTTGTTCATTGTATCATTCATTGCCATGCCATGATCGGTTGTTCCATTGGGTTGCATGGTTTCGTCAGGGTAATTCATGGAGGAGGATGTTGGCGACGACATGGAGCCACTCATTGTGGCATTCATTGCCATGGCATGATGGGTTGTTCCGTTGTTCATTGTCGCCATGTAATCCATCGTGGTTGGCTCTTGCGTCATCATCATCGTGTGATCTTCATGCATTCCATCGCCAATAGCAGAAGGCGCAGTTGTTGTTGCGTGCCCACTACTCGTCATGCCACTTGACGGCGGCATGTCATGATCATGATGGCCCATGGAGGACGGTTCTTGCGTCATGGAATGCTGCGGTTGGGTTTCTTCGGTTTCTTCCTGGCTTGGGGCAGTTGTGCTGACCATGTTGTTGTCGTGGTGTCCCGTGTGAGTATCATCTTGTGGAGAGGCGGTTGCCATGCTCATACCCGAGCCGTCGTTGTGATGATGTTGTGTGGTTGGAGCAACCGTTTGGTCCATGTTCTGATGATCATGGCCAGAAGAAGCCCCCGTGTGATTCATGCTATCTTCAGTAACTGTTGTCGCCGCGCTAGTAGTGTCTTCCATTTCTTCGGCGTGCTGCTGATGATGACTGTGCTCTCCATCGCCACCGCCAGCATGCATGGAAGTGCCGTCCATTTCATGCTGTCCCTCGTGGCCGGTGGATCCATGTCCTGCATGTGGATCATCGGAAACGTCTCCTCCGCCATGAAGGTCCTCCTCATACGCAAAGAGGCCAATCTCATCCTGGTACGCCAAACCTTCGTCTCTGCATACCGGTACGGTAGAGGAGTGGTGTAGGAGAACACAAGACACAAGGTGAGCTGCGAGGCAACGAGGCAACCCGCAACTCGATTCTGTCCATTCACTTACAACCACTTGGATCCTTCTGGTCCGACAAGGAACTGTTCCCACGCGACTCTCTGTCCTTCCATGATGAATGGATTGAAGTGCATGTAGACGGCGCCCGATTGACTGCGAATGGGTTGTGCTCGTTGTTGAAAGTTGCTCATGGTGATGAACGGGAACTCTTGCTGACCATTGTCATTGACGCTGGTGGTGAGAGACACCCCCAAGCTGGCCATGACGCCCAGTCGAGATCCGGCGACATCCAAAAAGGAGTCTGTCAGCTTGGCGGCGGCTCCTTCAAACTGATTCTGATACTCTTCTTCTTCCGATTGGAGCGTCACGAGGTACACCAACACACACACGGTCGTCGCGGCCAACGCCAAGACCAAAAACACCAGCAAGCGCAAGCGAAAGACTTGCTTCGTCTCGTCACGGGCTAGGTTCAAACGGTACTCTTCGGATTGCGACGACGACTTTTGCGTCAGACTCTGGTCGACACCGTCCAAGGAACCCAGCGATAGACTTCCCTCATCGTCAAACCCATCCTCTGGTTCGTCATCCACAATCGTCGACAAGCCGTCCTTGGAAATCGTAGGGGTGCGGGAATAGGCCGCCATGGTGCAGTCTCTCTACTAGAACTATATCAATAGCTAGAATATTTCTGGTACCTGATTGTAATAAGTTTTGCAGTTCAAGTGCGCAGTGAAGGGAAGAAACTTTTTGCTCCTTGATGGAGAGAGTGCCTTTGTTTCTTCGGAAGCGCTCATCACTCATCACACTACATACATGAGCTCTAGCTAGATGTACCATGCACTACGGTACTCTAGCTAGTTACTAGCTAGCTAGTTGCAAGTTCATAATACGGCTGCCAGGTACTAGTAGCTCCGCATTATTTGGCTGTTTTGATGCGCTTTTGCTGTTCACTCTGGCGTTCCGGCGAAGTCTTCGTGATACTTAAATAAAATACTCGGAGTCCGGATCTAAGAGCTTCTGACTTTGACCAGTGTTCTTCCAAGTTCAACAACACACAATTTACGTGAGTACGGTAGGTCTTCTGTAGAGCTGCTGTAGCTGTTATTTTGCATGCGTTCATACCGGTTCGTTTACTGTTCACTGGCTGTATGATGTACATGTATGTATGATGTCCGGACAGGATGTCAAAAGACTCACCAGTCAGACTGGCTGACAAGACTTACTTACTAAGTCTGTCATAAGTAAGTTATAACACTGGGAGACGGGAGCGAAAAGAGAAAAGAGATTGAAATTCAGATGCTTTGGGATGCGGTAGATGCGGTAAACCGAACTTTCAATAGTACAAATAAATATTAGCATTAAACGCTACATGTGCTAGATGTTTACCCCAACTAAGAGTCAATTACAGTGCAGGCCGAGTTTGGATCTTGAACTTCCTGAATTTTTGCATACTACTGGACCGTCCCACGCTTTTCACTCATCAGGATTTAAAAATCTTTTTATTACCATGACTGACAACATCTTTTAAACAACCCCTTAAACAACCCCTTACACAACTCCTTAAAGCTTCAACATCCCCTTAAACAACCCCTTAAATAAACAACCCCTTAACAACATCCCCTTATATCCTCGAAACAACCCTTTAAGCCTTCATTGAAACGCCATACAACAACCCCTTATCACGAATGAACATCCCCTTAAATAAACAACCCCTTAACAACATCCCCTTAAATATTCAACACCCCCTTAGACAACCCCTTAAAGCTTCAACATCCCCTTAAACAACCCCTTATGAGAACCAGGATTATGCGTCAGTCGTGTCCGTTTTTAAAGCCGTCCTGGACCTCTGTGGAAACGTCATTCGTGGCAAAATACTTAGGAGACGATACACCGAGAAATAGGAGACGATCGAAATGATTTAAGAGACGAAAGCAATCGTCTCCTATATTAAGGAGACGAATCAGACGATTCAGTAGGAGAAATTCCAATTAGAAGACAATCGTTTCGAAATAGGAGACGATCCGAAAGATTTAAGAGACGATACCATACAGTTTACATAGTACACTTAGGAGACGATCCGTTGAGAATAGGAGACGATCCGTTGAAAATAGGAGACATTTTAAGCGGAGACAAAAGATTTAAGAGACGATCCGTTTAGGAGACGAAAAGTAGCACGACTCGAGTTTCCACAGATGTCCTGGTAGTAATGCTACTGTATCATACTAGCTAGTAGTACAGTAGTACCGGTAGTGGTACCCCTACTTTAACTCCGCTACACTCTATCTTAGTTAGTAGTAGAACTATGATAGTCCGTACTTTTAAACTGGAGACCTGAAGAAAAGAGAACACTTTCTGGAAACTTATTAAAACACTCTTGGAACTTTTTACCAATCCTGACTCTTACAGGTAAGAAAAGGAATTGAGGGCAATACGCGGTACTATTAATAATACTAGCTAGTCTAGTACTGCGCAACGTGCAATAACTATTAATAGTGTCTACAACAGTCAAAAGCATAGTACTTTGGCGATAAATGAAGTTGGGGGAAGATTTATTGACCTGCATGACTGAATTAAAAGGCAGAGGAAAGAAGGCACGGGACACCTCACCATAATACCACATAACACAGAGTTATTACTCGGTACGCTGTAATAGTTCTCATCAAGTAAGTAGGACCGCAAAACCGGGGTGAAAGTCTCAACTTACTTTGTGATGTTGGATGTTGGAGCCTTGCAGCTGCTGTACTAGTAGACTACATGCTACATGATACAGCTATGATAGATCTAGCTCGACTCGACTCGACGGGTAATTCCATTGTGCCTGAGTGGACTCGTCACTCGGCTCGACTTAGCCACAATGGAATCGAAGGGCGGTTGTCAAGTAAGTGTCAAGATGCATGAATACCACATCGCTACGCATACTAGTAGCCGCTCTCATGCAAAGGACCATGCAGGCCCAAGAAGTTCAACCTTATTGCTTCGGTTGCTTTGGTTTCTTTATCGCTCAGCGAGGCTGCTGGCTGCTGGTAGCACTTTTCATCTTTTCTGTGGCTTGCTGCTTCTGCAGTAACTATGTGCCTTTGAATGCCAAGGACAATGCAGGCCCAGCCAAGAAGTTCAACCTTATTGCTTCCGTTGCTTTGGTTTCTTTATCGCTCAGCGAGGCTGCTGGCTGCTGGTAGTACTTTTCATCTTTTCTGTGGCTTGCTGCTTCTGTAGTACCTATGGGCCTTTCTTTGGCTATAGTAGCTATACAACAGCCCAACAATTACAGGTGGCCAGCAAGACGTCTCTCAACAAGCCGATCATAGAGGACAAACATAATCGCAGTATATAAAAAGATGCCCAAATGGAACAAGTGAAGAGTACTGGAGAGCTGTATTGTACGTGTCATAAAACGCGTGCGATGGATACACTTCTTTGTTCAATGGGAGACCGTCCTTCGTCCCATCCTGGATTCTGTTGATGGATTCGAAAGATGCAAACCTCTTCATGTCATCAAAGCGAGGGTCGTGCAAGTCACCCTCGCCCAGTGGTGACTCTCGAAGTGACACCAGTGATGGCGTACGTGTTTTCATGCTGACAAGAATCACCTACAACGACGATGATACTTTGCAAACTGGATGGTAGAAGATTGGACCAAAAGCCCATCCAGCAAACCCAAGCAACAAGTACGCCCATAGTTGTCTTGTTGTGCTCTAGAGAATCAAAGACGGGGATGAAAAAAATGCTAAGGGGTCTCCCTGGTAGTCAAGGTTTGCTTGCTCACTGGCACTCAACAGGCAGTCGGGCGTACAAGGCGGTTTTTGGGTCCGCCGAGGATTTGTTTCCAGTGGGAGCGTTGAGGAATTGACTCGTGACAACTGACTCGTTGGAGAAAGCCTTGTAGCTACCAGTTGGACCAAATGATTGAGGGATGTTTTCATTGGTTTCGCGTCCCTTGTAAAAGATGGGGCTCGATAGGTATGTTGGCATGAAAAGGTGAGAACGAACGCAGAAAGGGAATTTGAGGGACAAGACAGTACATGTATGTATTAGTGAGATGAGTAGTACAGTATGAGCCAACGATACAAGCTGGCAAAGGACAGACCTGGACCTTCGTCATAGACGAGTTTTTTTTTTGTCATTGTGGAACTGGTAGCTAAGCGTGCGGTGCAGCACCACTGGTGTTGATCACCAGCGGTAGCTCAGAGCCAAACTTGGCCAGGCGGACCCCTTTTGGCTACCTATCTAGCTCTAGACACTGATGAACAACCAGGTGCAAGATTTTGTTTGAGGAGAAGTGAAGCCAAAATGCCCTTACTTATGCAACCATGTCCCATAAGAAGGAAGAAAGCGCTGTGGGGCAATGTAGCTGGCCACTTCAACAAAACACTAGCTAGCTAGAAAGCCAGCTGGCTGGCTGCTGGAGCACCATTGAAATCCTGGAGCAGACCAACAGCTGCAGAGAACTACATGGCAAAGCAACACCGGCCCACTAAGTTTGTCCGGTAGGTCCCACAGGAAACAATGACGTGTTAGCATGAAAAATGGTACTAAAGTTTCAAAACCGCTGGCTTCCAAATGGGGATGGAGCCAGGTCTTAAGGCTCTTCTTCCATGGCCAACTCCTGTAGCATCTCCTCCACAATTTGCTGGCCACGGGTCTTCCATTCATTCCTATTTTGAAGC
The DNA here is from genome assembly GCA_903772945.1 of Seminavis robusta. Taxonomy (NCBI): domain Eukaryota; phylum Bacillariophyta; class Bacillariophyceae; order Naviculales; family Naviculaceae; genus Seminavis; species Seminavis robusta. The sequence continues at coordinate 6,715 of CAICTM010001849.1, forward strand.
GCATAGTTGAGGCATTCATCGCTGGACACGCCAAACACATGGCAGTCCTTCAGCTTCTTCGCCAGTGGAATCACATAGTTGTCAAAGAAGCCAATCTCCCCATTGTACCAGAAAGTGCTTGGATCCTTGGCCATGCGACCTGCCTTATAAGCATGGTAGAGCTCGTGGAACAGTCTTCGGTTCCACTTCCGGTAAATGTGCCAGTGCTGCATTGTGTGTGACACATCGGAAGCTTGGATGATGTGCTCAATGACTATGGTCGCACGAAGATTGTTGTGCTCTTCATGTGACAACAAGTCAGAGGAGAAGGCCTTGTCCCACCTCTTTCTTCTCAAACCATTGAGCTCCTTGTCAAAGATATCAGTAGCAAGTACAACGTTTACAAGGACCTGTTGCATCATGAAGGGAGTGTTAGTGGGCAATCAAAAATGCCACAAGAGTAAAGGGACGCAGCAGCCACCAGACCAACAAACATACCTGGCGGAATCGCCTCAATTCTGTGTGGGTTGCAAACAGACACCTTCGAAGGGCCTCATACTTGTCGTCCATAAGGAGGTCCCATGCCAGATCCAGAGAGTTCTTGTAGGAGAGTTCGTGTAAGGTAGATAAATAGAGAGATTTGGTGAGAAACATGCATGCGTATCTTCGTTCAGTTCTCGCCAAATAGACACACCTGCTCGGCTACACTCTTATTGTTGTATTTGTCTCTGAGATCTGGCTGCTCAACAGCAAGCTGTACATTGGATACTCCACGGTGGTCGCTACGCACAAAAGAAGTCATTGGAATAAGCAAAGGAACATCATCTTCAGCAGAAGAGATCGTCGAAAGCCAAACTTACACGTCGTGGATAAGGGCACTGAAGACAATCGCTAGGAGGGTCAACGGATCAGAGTTAATGCCGTGTGTGTACTGGTGAATGTCGGAAGCAATCTGATTGTCAGTGGCCGTCCCTTGTTCAATGTTGATGTCCGGTGTTTCGATACGTTTCAAAAGTTTGTTCGTTGCCATGGTCACTGAAGTGGAGAGGAGAAACGGAGGGAATGAGCTAGACAAAAACAGGAATCTGTTTAGTAGCCAAAACGTGAGCTTACCGTGACATGCGTGTTCTGCAGCATCAAGAGAGCAAGAAGCGAATACGTTAGCTAGGGATGCTTGAGCAACGTCAATGAAACGCAACTGCGTACATACCGAAATTATGAAAGTCGTTGTCCCTGAAGAAAAGAAGGAGAGAAGCAAATGATGACGCCGTGGGTGAGATAAATCTGACAAGAGCGGAACAAACAATGTCCTGGTTCTGACTCAAAACTTACTGATACATCGAGGCAATGGTAGCAACCAGGTCACGAAGCTGCTCCAGGGCGACCGGATCCACCGTGACCGAACGGAACTCCTCCGCTGCTGCAAAGTTCTTCAAGCTAAACTTGGGCAAGAGGATAGTTTCGGCAACCTCGTCCATCGATGTTTGGCCTTCTGGTGGTCTGTACATGATTTCCTCGGACGATGGGATCGACTTGCTCTTACTCTTGCTCCGGCTTCTAATGGCCGCCAGCTTCTTGACGTGTTCGTGGAGCAGATCGACAATCCAGTCAACCAAACGCGATTCTTTCATAGAGAGAGCCTTTCCGCCTGGCTTTGCATGCATCGGTTTCGCAACTATAGCACTCGAAGATGCCTGGAGCATTCGAGAAGAAGCGTCCCCACCCGAACCCGATTGTTCATCAGATGCAGTAGATTCCGTGGTGCTGCCTCGTTTGGCGCTGGGGTTGATGAAATACGTCTGAAGCATTCCTTTGCCTTTGGCTTCAACTTTGTCGGGCCGAGGTTTGGCCCAGGCTGCTTTTCCTCCTTCGACGATCAGGTCATATGTCGATTGAGACACCTGAATTTTGTTGCGAATTCCTGTACTCTCCATGCGTGCTGCAGTGTTGACGGTGTCACCAAAGAGCTGAGGGTTGGAAGGAAGCTTCGGTAAGGTGGTGCCATGAAACAGCATGCAGTAGGGCCCGAGATGAACTTTCTCTCGCCTACCTGGAACCTGGCACGTTCGCCTTTTAACACTCCTGCAGTCACAGGCCCCTGCAATGCAGCATGAGAAGAAAACATGTTAGCGGACCAATCATCATGATTGTGGAGCAAGATTCCCGGCAACAGGCAAGATCCCAACAGAAAGGCAACTCACAGAATGCAAACCAAATCGCATGGAAAGCTCGCCAGTATCTGGCCCAAGCCTTGTTTCAAGGAGCGCCACCAGTTGATGCATTTTTGTCATACACTCTCCAGCAAAACTAAAGGAAGGGCAAGATGTGAGGTGGGGGGCTCTTGGCTCACAGCCTGCATCATCCAAATGTTGTTGTCCTTACCGAGCCATGATCACAGCATGTGTTGATTGTGGTTCTGTCAATCATTATTGTGTAGCAGCTTTGTTAGCATCGATCCTGAGGAGGGCAGCCCTCGAGATTTTTTTGGCAGCAGCGAGACTCACCTGGAAGACCCGTGACGGCTACATAACTATCACCTACACTCAAGGAGGAGAAGATGGAACTGTGAGGAATTCTCTCCAGACACCCACACTGCCTAGCTAGCATCACGAAGAAAACGCAAACGCACCAATTGTTTCCACCTTGAACACCTTTCTTCGGTTGGCAATCTTGTCAAATGCCTCATACAACGTCTGGAGCAGAATGAACACTTGCGCTGGATCCCGCGTGGAACTCCAAGCGGTAAAGCCAGAAATATCGGCAAACAGTACGGTGCAGTGTGGGAACAGATCGGCAATTGGCGTATCATCGAAAGGATCGACTTGCTGGTCATCTTGCTCTCCTCCCGTTTCCCCGTTACCAATCAAGTATCCCTTGAGTCGTCGACTGGGCGCCAAAAAGTTACTACCACTGTTCCGGACCGTGCTACCACGCTCATGACTACTGCCACGCTTGTCGGCCTTGCGACCCGCCGCTTGTTGAGACATTATCCGATCGCGGACATTTTCGGGAAAGAGGGAACTGACAATGGCGGTCGTTTGTGCCGCCCGGTTCATGACGAGTTTTTGTCGGCGCTCAACCAATCGATCGTAGACCAAGAACATGGCTACCGCCACTAAAAACACCACTGCGACAGCCAGTGTCAAGACAATGGGTGTACTGTTGTGGTAACTCTGGTAAAAGACATCCGTGGGGTAGACTTCCAAATGAATGGTACAGTGTTCCTTGTGAAAGGGCAGGCCATTTTTGGTCCCATCGGCAATGTTTTGAATGGATTCGAAGGATGCCTTTCGTACCATTTGGTCGTACTTCTTGTTGTGTTGGTCTCCCGGACCGACGGGTGTGACGTGTTCCCCGTAAATGTCAAAGGTGTAGGCCGTGGAGTGATGATGCCTCGTGTGTCCATGATCATCCGCGCACGTATTGCGCAATACAATCTGAATCCCCTGGACATTGTCGGGCAGGACTCCCCGAAAGTAGTCGGACCAATGAATCCATGCCACCATGACGGCGACAGTGGTTCGATTCTCCTCGTCAAAACTGTCAAAGATGGGAAAGTATACTTGACTGATGGGTGTTCCTTGGTAGACGGTATCTTGTTGATTAGAGGCACTCAATAGTTCGGAAAGGACGGCATTTTCTTGCAAGGAGTACATGTCATCTCCTTGAGCGGTGCCATGATCATAGTCTTCATCGAACAAGGTCCCTACTAGACTCCGACGCTTGCGGCGAAGGTGGGCGTGATCGTCTAATTCTGTTTCATCCTCAGCTGCTCGCTGACGACTCATCCAAAAGCTTCCCATGACGACAGACGCCGAGTCGAAGGACAATTGTGCGGCCACACTATTCTGGAGAATGTTTTCATTGACGAGCCGTCCTCCATGAAGCAACGGACTGGTCTGCCACGTGGGCATGTAGGGCCCATCCGTAGTATCATCTTCTTCATCCTCCTTGAGTCCTTGGTTGGTGCGATCCCATATTTTCCATTCGTCCATTTCTTGGACCGGCACGGGTTGACTGTGGTAATCGTGTGAGTGATTGTCAAATTCAAAAATGCCCACATGATCTTGGTAGGCAATGGCTTCGTCGCTGTACGTAGATAGATAGATAGATAGACACAACAACAAGACTGTGAGTTGAGAAAGATACCTCACATGCCTGCATCACCCAGCCCAGCAATAGCCACACTTACATCCACACCGCCTCGGGTCCAACGACATATTCTTGCTCCCACTCGTGTCGCGTTTCATTGGTAACGAGTGGATTGAAGTGCAGATAAATGGCGCCCGACTGTACCAGTGCGGTACTGGCGCGTTGTTGGAAACTAGAGAGTGTGACAAAGGGCCAGTCGCGGTAATGATCTCGCCCGTGGGCAATGAGCGCGACGCCCATACTGGAAACAGCGCCCATTTTGGATACCATGATATCTTGAAAGGCGTCCGTCACATGTTGGGCAGCACCGTCGTAGGATTTGTGGTAGGTATCTTGTTGGGCATTGCGGGAAATCATAAAGACAATGATCGAAATGACCAGAGCGGCCAAGAGGAGCACTTTAAAGACCAACCAACGGAGGCGATTGATCTGGTTGGTTTCTTCTTTGGCCAATTGCTCTTGTTCCTTTTTGCGAGCGGATTCTTCGTCTTGCGAGTCGGATCGGTGAGACGATGTAATACCACTGCCGCTACGATCATGCGCCGAACTGTCGATTTCACTGACGCAAACTCCCACCGAGGCGTCGTCGTTGTGGACCACATCTTCTCCCGCACGGAGATTGGTCAACTCGGCAGCAGGAGCCGATTCAGGTGGACTGGGAATCATGGTCTGATCTGATTGAGTCTGATGGATGGATGGAGAATATGAAGAGAGGAGGTCGATCAGGATGGAAGAAAAGATAGAAGATAGTAGATTATGGAAGGAAAGCAATGGCAACTCAAGTCCTGGGGAGTGTCCAGGGTAGACGGCGACGGATTGTGGGCGCTATGGACAAGCAAATGCGACAATCCTGGAGATAAGATCGATCGATCGATCGATAATGATGGGCTTCCAAAGGCAATAGCTGCAGAGTGATGTGAGGATGAAAGCAAGCAATAGACAGATTAATGAGTGCTGTATCGAGGGTCTTGCCTGGCTTTGCCTTGGTTGGGTTTTGTGTGGTTCAACAGTAGTAACTGCATGGTTCTGTCTGGGAGTGAAGAAATTTGGCTCCGGAATTTTGCTTCCAGCTGAACTCTCGGAGGCAATCTTTATGTGACCATGTTGTGACCTGCTGAGATCGAAATGGAAGGTTTCTACGGTTTCTTGAAGGAAACCTGACCTTTAACAAAACCAGCGCGACAATGTCCAATTTTTAACGAATATGACTACTTCGCCTACACATCAATCCATCTGTATTCTAGACTTTAAGTGTATAACCTGGTACATCCACGCCACATCTTAAAATTCTTAACCAAGCGACATGACTGCTTGGTGGCTACTATACAAAGGAATTAAAGGACAGACATGAAATGCGTTCACAAAAGTCTATTGAAGCGAACTGAGGAAGTAATGCAGGAGCGTTCATTTATTTGGGGAAGTTAGAGATGAATAATAATTAAGTTTTGGAAAAGTAATCCAAGTGCCCCCTAAAAAAGAGGGATTGCATCTCTCATCAGTGGTTCAGACTTTCTCATCAGAAATTCCCCACCGTCTTCACTGCTCATTCACAGGGGGAACGGCTAGACTCCAGCCCCACTAGCTACACGCCAAACTCAATAATAAGAGATCTGGGAGTCAGTACTGGAGCTTTCTTAGCCAACTGCTCTATTTTTCTACTCATTTTATTTTGTAACAAAACAAGCCAATTTCAGTACAGAAGACTTTCTTACTAAGCTTGCAGATCAAACAGGGTAGTGTTTGGATATACCCAGTGCACCTCCCCTTTGGGTCCAACTTGCTCAGGACTCTTTAAAATTGGTTGAGGTCTCAAGATCAATACTGGGAAGTTTTCTTACAAGTCTGTGATATTCCAGTAATTCCAGTATCAAAAGATTCTTAACTTTTCTAAAATCTGAGTACTTGCTAATCTTATTCGTAGTTTCTTACCTTCAGGTTTGGAGTGTAGCTAGCACTGTAGTCGTACCTGAGTGCACTACGTACATCGTACAGACTACTGAGTACAATCAACGCAATAATACTCAGTTTACAGTATAGAAAGCTGTTGGTAGGAAACATGAACATTTTCAATGTCAGAGATAGGAACAGCCCAACCCACAGCCCACATCAGTCATTAAAATTTAATTATATAAGGGGGTTTAAAATTTAATTTGCTATCATCTGGTTCGTTGCTTCCTTCTTGCTTTGGCAACATGCATACGCACCTCCAAGCGGAGGAGATTTAACTTTGCTCACACTTCAAAAAACAAGTTTTAAAGCACGTAGCCACCCTGTATTCTTTGTGTTTTAGTAATTGCCACCTTTGTGTTTTAGTAATTGCCACTTGATAGATAAAAGATTGTGAAAGTCAAGGGCTCTGAGTGGTCATTGGTTTTTTGAGCTTGTAGCAACAACTGCCAAAGACTACTCTGGAGCTGTAGACTTTTCCTACTAATAATAACCCTCATTTCCCTTCCTGTGAACTGTCGTCTGGAACTGGTTGGCTGTCGATTTGCTTTGGCTACTGGTCCCAAACAGGTTACCTTTTTTGTTGTAATGCAGGTTGGTTGGGCCTTCCTCAAGCTGCGGCATCAGAAGACAAGAGACTGAGATAGAAGAAAGACCGCATGCTGCCAATGATGCGTGCCATCGACGTAGCTTGGTAACAGACATGTACTGTACTACATCTTCCTTTCTTCTTGGCAATGTGCTTTATTGTTCATGTTGTGGGTACATAGCTACAGCCAACAGCTAGCTGGGTGCATACATAGCTACAGCTAACAGCTAGCTAGCCAGGTAAACGAGAGGCTGTCCTCAACCTTGGTGGGAGTGATAGACAAATTTTGTAGAGCTCAGACCTCGTCAAGTCGTGAGTGTCGAAGATATGATTCGTGCCTGTTATCAAAGTCACAGTTGCGCCTCACCGGTCCGTCCACGGAAACATTGTCCCCCAGCTCAAAGCCGTTGTTTTGGTTGCCGCTGGATGGTGTCATTGTTTTGCGATTGCACCAGCTGGCTAGCCCGCAAAAAAAAAACTTACAAAGATGAGGACCAAGTCTGGAACTGGAATCTCCGAGTTGAGCGACGAGGCGGCCGAAATGGAGGCGGAGTTTGCCCGTCGTCAAGGGACAGAATTGATCGAGCACCATCTTTCGCATCACATGTCTCAGAATCCAGAATCATCCTATGTGACATGGATTGCCACTTTGCATCCCGAGAACGCTCAAGTCGCCATTGATCACAGATTCTTTGTGCCTGGGAATCCTTGGTGGACAGTCTACGAGGAGGCCAAGAACGACATTCCGATTGCAACCGCCGTGGCAGCGGAAGCGAATGAAACCGCGGACCTCGAAGAACAAGCCCCTCCTCCTCCATCAAGTCGACCTGATGCCACCCCCACTGGAGGAGAGGTCAAGCGCAAATCCTGTTCAGAAATCAGCCCCATGGCTGCAACTGTGGGCTTCTCGATGTTCCTCATGGCGAGCATGAGTGTGCTGTTCCTGGAGGCATGTGCCATCTGCGTGTATTTCTTTTCTCTGAGTTTCTTCCGGTTAGCCAACCTGATGGATCCACCCAACCTTTGGACAGGGCTTCTCTACAGTACCTGTGTTTTCTTCTACTGGTCTTGTGCTCTGATGGACTCCTCCCTGCTCTTATCCTCTGTGCTGACCACTGAGTTCGTTGCGGCCAGCTCGTACATGTTCTGTGCTATCTTGGGTGGTTGTGATATGGCCGCTGGTTGGCATCAGTACACTCGAAGGACTTGCCACCTGATTCGCTGGGCGTTCCGGTCCAAGTTTGAGTACCCTCCCAGACGCTTCTGTGGCTTGATGCCAGTCAAGGAGGCTGATGACGAAAAGCCGCCGCGAGCTTCGATTCAGCCGGCGCCATCCTTTAGTAGCACTACAAACCCTACCCCTTCGGCACCTGACGATGTATTTGTTGTGGACGAGAAGGATATCGTAGTGGACAAACAATTCGTGGCCGATGAGTGTTAGAAATATCAATATAGTCAAAATGAGCTAATAACAATCATAGTAGAAGCGCTGTGCAATCCTTCAAAAGCACATGATTCATTCAATCAGTCTTGGTTGGGATTTCCAACTCGTAACTTGGACTTCGCCGCCCTTGACCTGCGTTGCTTTCGCCTGCCATAGGGACTGTGTCCTGGTCTACTAGGCAGTTGTCGTGATATCGTGATATTCGTCAGTTCGCAGCAAACCCGTTCACGCCACTGTACATTGAATCCCGGCTATCAACAGATCCTTACAGCATTACATCACAAGAGTCAAACCAGTGTCCATACAATCGTTCCATCGCAACTGACATCTGGAGTGGATCCTCACTTGCTTTCGTAGGGTAAAAGGATAGTGCAGTTGTCCATCGAAAGGCAAGCTGGGCCTCCTTGAGGCTAACTTCGGTTTGGTTTAAGGTCCCTGTTTCGCCAGAGTTGGCGAGCGCTGTTTGCAGCACTAGTGACGCCCTTTCAGCGTAGTAGTCTTTGCAAAGTCCCGACCAATGCTTTGCAGCATAGTCAATGGGGCCGCCTGGGATCTTCGTGGCTCCTGCTGATGTCGGATTCCAGGTGGTGATTTGGACGCGAGCATTCCACTCATAGAAATCGGAACACTCTTGTATGCTGGGTGCAGCAGTGGCATGACAGTCATTTCCTCCATTCTTTCCCCAAGCTCGAGCAGATTGTATCCATGGACCCACCAGAAATGCAGCATGTGATCCCAACAAACGATCCAAATCCTCCAAGAGTTGAATGTACACATTTCCGGTCTCCAAGAGTCGCGTTGCGTCTAGTGGTTTCTTAGCTAGCGCATCCGAAAAGTTGGACGCCATCGGCGCTGACAGCTGTGCTAAAACTTCGCGACCTAGATTGATCAGGTCGTATTCGAATGGTGGTTGGCGAAAGCCTACTTGCGACTTGGGAGCAACCGTTGCCGCCCGAATCAAGTGTTTCCATGCTCGAAAGACGCTGCAGATTTGTTTGTTTGGAGTACAGCGGTCCGTTTTAAAGTCGGATGCTCGAGGATTCCGGTGTGCCACACCAGTGGTGTCCTGTACACTCTGATCCGTGGCATAACTAGTTTTGGCAAGCAGCTGCCATGCTTCTGTAACGTGACTACAGGATGGGTCACTGCTGGTGGAGCACGCCCCATAACGTCGGTGGCTCCGTTCCACCATGAAGGCGGTGGCATTGGGAACACTTTCGTCTTGGGACCCATGAAAGGCTTGGTCCAGTAAAAACTCATAGTAGACTGGATTCTGATCGATTCCTTCCGGCGTGGCTCCAATCCCAACCACCGAAGTGGATGGAGTGCTCTGAATGGATGGAAGAATCGATGCAATTCGGTTCATGTCGCCTTTCAAACCATTGGTGTCACCGAAGTTGTGCAATGCTGACCAAATAAAGTCTGCCCCAAAATAACTGGCATTGTTCCATTTGGTCCACTCACCCAATCCAGTATACGACATGTCAATGATGACAAACCTACCTGGCGGGGCGCTGTCAACGAATCCTTTGAGCCAGCTGGCCGTAACATCCGAGTTGTTCCATCCTATGAAACTGAAACCTTGAAAGCTCCAAACTGCATTGGGATCCGTTCGGTTCAATCCAGTGTAGGCCGCAACTCCACGTTGATACCACACAGAGTCGTGCGGTACATCGAACTTTGCATGTTGCTGGTTGCTACTACGGAGTCTTCTGCTTTCTTGTTGTTCCATCAGCGCTTTGGTTTCTTTGAAGGAGTTGGTAGTAGGTTGACGAGGAGTGGTGTCTTGTGAACGGCTGTCATCATCATCTGACAACAGCGTCATCCAAGGAGGTACCCCGCCATTCAAGTATCCATCCATCTGATACCAATGACTCAACATATCCCGGCCAAAGTCATCCACCAATGTGGACATCCACAAGTCTGCAATTTTGGCATACAATGGATCCAAGGCATCGAGCCATCCCGTGTCTCCCATTTTGGTCATTTTGGCATGAGGATACAATTGCGACAGTTGGATGGGTGTGTTGCCTTGAAACCCAGGCAACTGGCCCACAATGGCAAGTTCCTTGAGGCGAGGCAAGATGTGATCCTTTTGCAATTCCCATTGCTGTTGCATCCAAGAGCGCGGGAGGGGCCCGGCAATGCCACTTCCATATTCGTTTTGCCCACGAGACCATGTCAAAAAGGCAGGTCCGTTGAACCAAGATCGAATATCCTCATCGTTCAATCCCAGTTTTTGATACACTTTATACTGGATTTCTTCCTGGCCCGTTACTTGTAGGAATAAATAAATAGATGAAGAAGAGTGAACGAAAGAGTTGATGTGAATACAGGATCGAGGATGGAAGGAGCCATGCAAATGAACATGCGAGGGGAGAGACTTACATGCCAACAGATTATTGATCCCCATGAGACTGGCCCAATCCAAAAAGGGTTCCCAACCAGATTCCCAATCATACCACACCAAGGAGTAACTGTGGGTGCATACATTCATCAGATATGACCATGGAACGCGCCGTTGCTTGCGGATTGGTTGAGGCACCACTGGCCATGCTGAGCCGTCGGGCAGTGCTAGATTTCGGACGCTTCCACCAATCCGTTCCCAACCCACTGTAAAGTTGCAGTAGTAACGAAAGTAGTGTCCAATTCCATAGGAGATTTCAGATACGGATGTTCCCATAATCACGAGGTCGTCGTTGGTACTTGACTGTTGTTGTTGTTCCATGCAGAACCAACCACCATTGTCGTCGTCGAATGAAGACGAACAACTACAAGCCCCTTCCACAGAGACATTGTCTTGTTCATCTTCCGAACCATCACACAACTTGAGCACAAAATGACTACTTGCGTCGTTCTCACCAGTATCACTCTTGGCCAAGACACGATCTAGAAGGTCGTACAGGGCAGACACATCTCCCACGCTTTTACTACTACGAGAATGGTCAAGGCCATGAAACTTCTGAGCGAGAGCGGGCAAAGAAAAGCAGCAAAGTGCGACGACCCAAAACATTCTGACAGACAGAACACAACTAGTAAAAGCCATTCTATTGCAACAACCTGTTGCTTGCTTTGCTTTCAGTTAGTTAGTTGACAGCAGTGATCTCGGGAAGGTCCTGCGAAACATGAAAATCTGGAATTGAATTCATCACTAATTAAATATTTTCATCACCATTCATCACCATTCAACACATTGGTGATGAATTCATCACCATTCATCACATTTCATCACGGTTTCATCATTTTCATCACCATTCATCACCATTCATTATCTCTATAGTAAAACAGTAGTATTTTTCATCACGATTCATCACCAGTCATCACGAATTAATCATTTTCATCACCATTCATCACCATTCAACAAACTGGTGATGAATTCATCACCATTCATCACCATTAAACACATTAATCAAGAATTCATTATAATTAAACTATTTCATTATTTGCGGGACCTTCCGGGTGTGCGCAATTTCTGAGCTTTTGGCTGCTTGGAAAATGGAAAGATCCATGAAAAACCCTAACCCTACTTGAAAATGGAAAGATCCACAGATGCAATAAGCTCCTCAAGGCCACAGCCATCCCGCCCTCCATGGTGCCGGTCAAGGGCTGAAACAAAACCCATCAGTAGGTACTATGAGGCAACCCTCAGACCAAGGTTGGATGTGTGAGCAAATCAGAACCTATGATTTAGAATGTTGCGGCTATGTGGCTTCACAGCGGTTTGTTTTCTATGCTGCCACGATTGTACGGTGCCGGTACCCGTGAGCCCCCTAACTCTACTAGATGACATGCTACAGCTCATGCTACCATAAGGTACTAAATTTAAGTTTTTAAAGCCTTTGTCTCTTGGAGAAACTTGATTGGGGGTTACAGTACTATTATTTGTGCTAATTGATGTGGAGTCGACAAGTAAGTGAGAGTCTTGCCGCGCTACTGGTGCTTTGTCATTGTTGGCACATGAAGATGGGTTCATACAAAAGTCAACACTGGTAGTTCACGTCGAAGGACCCACAGCCCAAGTGTAGCAGGTACGCTACCGTAGTGAAGGCAACAGCCATCACAAGCACGGCTGTTGGCCCTGGCGTCCTGGCCACCGGTATTATGAGGATCGACCGAACGATTGAAGACTTCCTAGCTCGACTGGCTCATTGTCATTTTCTTGGAAGCACGGATGAGTTGTGCCGGTGTGATGCCAATCATCGGCACTTCTCCGAACCAAATCTCTCTAAGTGACTTTGGTAATTAGCAATGCCACTCCGAAGGCACAAGAAACCTCACAAGATTGAGAAGCAATGCCAATTGCCAATGAGCGGTCAGACGAAGGGGAAGAAACTTTTGATACATTAGCTCAAGATCCCACAATTCACAATCTTACTTCTTTCTTTCGACAATAAAAGTCCCTTGCAAGCATGAAGGTTTTCTCTTTGATCACTATCTTTTTGGCTGCCGTGGGCCATTCACAGGCTGCGAGCAATTTGCGTGGAGGACGACAATTGATGGAAATTCACGGCATGGTGGAAGCAACTTTTGCGCCATCTGACGTAGAGACAGACTTTCCTATCACAGACGCTCCTTCGGATGGTCGCAAGTTATCTCAAGAAGGAGAACGAGAACTGGAAGCCACTGGATCGCCTACTGAACTTGCAGTTGGTGGAGTGATAGAAGCAACGTTTGTGCCCACATTTGATGACGAAGAAGAAACAGGTGCTCCCGCCACAGACGCTCCCTCTGCTGAATAAAAAGTGCACATGGAAAGAATGGCTTTGACACACGCAAGGCGAATGGCATTGGTGCGTGTGTGTGTTTGCGCCGCGTCAACCGTGACAATTGCTACCGAACAAGCACAATGTGGGATGCTTGACGGTGGTGACTCGACTCGGCAGTACAGTACACGTACGGTACTGATCGTGGATTTGCGGATTCGATTCAATCGATTGCGACTGGCTGGCTGATTGCAAAGGTGATAAGGAATGCACGCAGCGATTGGAGTGAGTACTGGCAACGTACTAACTAAACACAGGTGTTTGAAGGTTGGTTGACGATGTTGGTCCGTGCTGGTGGAAACTGTAGAAGTAATGTTATAAAAGTAATGAAACTTTGCAAGCAATGGTTGATTGCATCCCGTCGGAGCAGCTTTTAGCTTAGCAATTGAATGCCACGGTAACACGCAGTTCAAGCAACGGGTACCAGCACTCAAGATAGGACAGTACAGTACAAATGGTGTTCTCTATTGTTTTATCTTCAACTTTTATCAACCTTCTTTCTGTCTTTTCTATGTTTCCTTCTGAGACCATCTATAGTTGTCAACACATGCCTTCTTGCGTCCTTGCTTGTCATCACTCATGCCCGTCTAGTGCATGATTCTGTTGCTTCTTGTAGAGTCTAACCAGAGGCAGCAGCGGCCCTCCTTTCGGCCTTCTTCATTGCCTTGGCATTGGCATTGTCTTCAATCGCAGTCATTTGCTCTCTCAACTTGTCCGCCTCATCGTATTCATCTCGAATCTCGAGATACTCAATCTTGGCATGGAGCTTCTCCAACATCTTGAGGTCTCTCTTGGTCAGGTTGGGGTTGGCCTTTGCTTGCACCTCGTGGGTCCGTCCACCGTGGCCCTTTTTGTTGTTGCTCAGTTTTGCAGGTTGCTCCTCGTGGTTCCTTCCACCATGGCCTTTCTTTGCTGGGGCGTGATTTTCCTTTGCGTGGTGGTTCTTGTTCTTGTTGCTGGGCTGAGCGTCAGCATCTTTCCTGTGCAGAGCGAACGCGCAGCCAACATGGAGTTAGAAGACGCACAATGAGCAATGACCAAGCCAAGCAACAATTGAGCACTTGGGTGCCCCATTCTTGAAGAAAAACTTACTTGTGGTGTCCTCCCATTCTTTCTAGTTGTTTCTCTCTTGCCTTTGATTTCAGCTGCTGCTGTTGTGTTGAGAGTTTTTGAAAGTTGATTTTATGAACTAATCTGTTGCACAACTCGTCAAGACATCCCAATATAGGTTACGGCAAAGACAACCTTCCGCAAGACTTCAGTGTGGTACCAGTACGGTACAGTCGTACCGTACCGAAAGCGAATTGAAACGAATCGAATCATTCTCAATCTTCATCTACGGTTCCGAGAAAGTGCTTCCGCAGTTCTTGCTAGCTTGGTGTTCCCTTCAGCTGAAAAGTGAGTGGGAGTGGCAAAAAGTTAACAAATAAGAGTGGGAGTGGCAAGGCTACGTGCCAGGTACAGCGTACCTGTCTGGTATGGTACCGTCAGGGTACCAGGTACAGCCAAAGACAATCATTTGTGGGAAGAATTGAAGTACGGTACTACATGTACCAGTACGTGTGCTTGTGACTCGAGTGTGGCGAAATAAATGCTTAGTAACCTTGTGTCTCCTCTTCTGTTTGGCATCTAACGATCATTCAAAGACTTCGTGGCCGAGCGGTTAAGGCGATCGACTAGAAATCGATTGGGTTTATCCCGCGTAGGTTCGAGTCCTGCCGAAGTCGACTTTTAGCTTCTCCTGCATCGTTTTGCTCTCCACCTCCCAGCAATCAGCCTCGGGTAGTAACCGAGTCGCCACCATCAGTCTTCAGCAACAATGACATTGCTTCATTGACTTCGTGGCCGAGCGGTTAAGGCGATCGACTAGAAATCGATTGGGTTTATCCCGCGTAGGTTCGAGTCCTGCCGAAGTCGAACCTTTTATCCCTTTAGCTTTATCTAATACC
>CAICTM010001850.1:0-21535 GCA_903772945.1 Seminavis robusta
ACCAAGAGTACACACAACCAGTGTGACCAAAAGAAGGCTATCCAGCCAACAAGCTTTACAGGCAACTACAAGAGTAGTGCCCGTCGTGAGTCCTTCCTGCAGGAGTATCCACACAAGAACACAAGCACAAGCTAGTTCAAGGAACAAGCACAGCACAAAGTGCATTACCACACAAGGCAACCATGAGATTCCAAGGAGAGGTGGTCGTGGTGGAGAAGATACCCTTCTAGGGGGGTAGGGGATTCAATTCCTCAGGAAGAAGCATCAAGGAAGAGGCAACAGCTACAGGAACCAGAACAAGAGTCCCAAGCGTCAGTTCCTTTCCATCCAAATGGACAGGCTGACAACAGGTATTATCCTTTTGAGGAGACCCTGACACACATTGTCCAGGACCTAAGAATCAAGCCTGAGTGGAATGATGTGCCACTGGCTTCATTGGCATATGAGACCATGACAAGTCAGGCACCAACAAGCCGACCAAGCCTACACTCCAAGTGTCACTTACTGATCCCCAAGCACAAGAATACGATGCTTTGGAACTCAGCGAGTACAAGGCAAAGTCATCCATCTATGATAAGTCGACTCGATCCTATGAGAACATTCTCAAGACAGGTGCAACACCATCCAGGTGACATACTGTACGAGCATGAAGTCCAAGCTTGAGGTCTAGAGACTACGAGGATGCAGTAAAGCTGGATCCCATTGAGTTGCTCAAAGGATCAGATTGATAGTGATGCAAGCCCAACCAAAGAGTTCCCATTGCTACAATACATCAAGACATCCAACGTGGCTTGTTCCCAAAGCAAGGAGACCATGACAGAGTTGACTTCTACTTGAGAAAGGTCGACAGCGACGTGGATCAAGTGTATGACCTGGTCGGAACGGAGTTCATTGATGCTAGGACTATCGGATTACCTGAATACCAGGCCGCATCGGGTCACGACGCCCAAGAAAAGGTGCTAGTGACGGAAAGGGCTGGGTTGAAAGCAACCGTGGCTACCATGGCCTACAGAAAGGACGATACGGCGACCATCAGAAGACCGTTGAGGCAGCCTATCCATGGATGGATCAATCCAGTTTCCTTCTACTCTGGATCATCTCAGAGAGACTTTGTCCAATGACAGGTTCAAGCCAGCAAAGAATGGTTGGAACAGCGGAGACAGGGACCGGAACATATTCCAATCCCAAGCCACCTCATTTGATCAAGAGATGAAGGGCAATACACTCGGTAGTAGCACACCGGGTGACGACGCGCTGCAGCGAGAGTTGACTTGCAGTAGGAGCGAGCGGAGGCATAGAGGTTGTTCAGACGAGGTCAGTGCAAAACACACTCATTCTTGCAGTTGGTGAATTCAATAGAAAGAAAAGGGTCACTATCTGATGGCAGGGGAGGAGATCCTGTGGTGTGGGAGTGTTGTATGAGTTGGGTTGTAGCATGGTTGATGTTGTGTTGTAGGATAGAGGTATGTCTGTGTTCAAGGGTAAGGACAAAGGCATCATCAATAATGGGGTATGGTGTGATTCGGAGGGGTGTGATCGTCAAGATGGCTGGATGCTTTAGGAGCTGTTGGCTGATCTTCTGGGGAGTGGTGTTGTTTAGTCTGCAGAGGATGGTGGATGTGGTAGGTTGGGTGAAGTGTGGGAGTGGGGAGTGTCTGGGAGGACGTTGGGGTTGAGTGAAGTAGAGGGTAGACATGGGGAAGTCATGGTGGTTGGTAGGTGGGTTGGTTGGAGAGTTGTGTATCCGGAGTGTTGACTTTAGTGTCGTTGCTTCAACTAAAGCAATGGAGGTTGCTGGTGAGGTGCGAGATGAATGATGTAGAAGGGTGTATTCAAGGGGGAATGAACTGAGGCACTGGTAATCAAAGTTTATATCAAGTTGTTGAGTTGTTGTTGCCACTTGATCAAAGGCTGTGGCCAAGTATTGTGCAGGTATACCACTACTTGCAGGAGAAGATGGTATCTGAGCCAAAGGCTGTTAGGATTCTTTCAGGGAAAACTGGAGAAGTCACGCTATAGGCAGTAGAGGCAGGGTGGGGGTATCAAAGGGTGTTGTTGGTTGATGGGCTGGTACTGGTGGACACTGTGTTGTCTCAAAGGCTGTACTCAATCTGTTGTAGGGTCAATAATGCAACAGAGAGTCAAGCCAAGAGTTGTAGAGGGTACTCAATTAAGGTGGAACTGTGGAAAGTCACTGGAGAGTAACTCAACAATCAATGAAAGAGAGATAGAGTCAGTTAAGTATTAATATCTATGACACACCACGCTCCAGTTCTGTCTGGGGCTCAATCCTGTGGAGTTCCTGAGGCTCAGTAGGGGAGTCAGGTTCAGTAGCAGAGAGGTGGCCGTGTCAATGAAGTGTTGCACAATCTAGCCAAAAACGCTAGAGGGGCAACTTTTTAGTTGGATCTTGTGGGGGTAGGATCATTTGGAGAGGAGCTGGAGCAACTGAGGGCTGTGAACACCGGCAAATCAGCCAAAAGCCTGGAGAACCCAGAACTCAAGTCTTACAGAACTCTGATTGTAGTTGTTGTTCCTGCTTGAGAGAGTCAATATCAATGAGGGTGTAACAGTAGCAGTGTCCGATCATCACTCCATCGTATAGGGACTAGAACTGGTGGATCGTCGAAAGAAGGAGCGACAATGGGTTTTCGTCGGCCGTCAGGAGCTCAGTTCAGAAAGCAACAATGACACGTATGGGAAGTGTTTTCTGTACTGTGCTGTGGAAGGCCGGAGACTTCTTCTTGTGGGTAATTCTAGAATCAGTCAAACAAGGACCGGGAGAAACCACTAGTGCCCGGTGAGAAAGTAAGAGTACAGGTGTAATTCTATTCTCGGTGGTCACTGAAGGTAACTCGTGAAGTCCTGCTTGAGAGTAGCTCGTACGAGGAAGAGGTACTTCGCAGGGAAAAATCACTGGGAATGAAAAACCCTGCAGAAACGCCCTTTTTGAGTCCGCAGAAAAACTTTTTTTCATGAAGCAGGCTGGCGTGCTCTCTGCAGAAGCCCTCGAACTCTGGAGTTCCGAAAGCCGGCATGGCTTTTTCTGCCGGGAGTTGTTTTTTTTTTCTGCCAGGAGGTGTTTTTGCCAGTGAGGGTGGCTGGATAGCCTCTGTCGTTGACAGCTCACGGTAGAACGTGGTATGGATCCTTGGGTAGTAGCGAACTGCCTCTGTTGGTCCTCTTGTTGCCTCTGCAAAGCTTGCAGATGGTCTTGTTATGCTTGGATGGTTACACTGTGTGAGTATTGCAGTGTGAAACAGGCAAACGGTGGAGTTTTACTTCTCCGGGATACTTATGAGCTTTCTCGTGATTTTTGTGTTTCTCTTCACAGTAGCACTGTATCACTCGAATCAACCTATCTCACTCAATTCTGGGAGTTAGAAGCTTGCACTTATACTCAGAGATGCGGCTAGATGTCCTCTATCGATTGATGTATTGGACCTCTTGCTTGCAACGCCTGTGGCAGGATCTATCTTGATCCCCGTTCGATGACTTCTGCTCGTTGTGATGAGACGTATCAAAATCACGCGCGATGACACGATGACATAAGCAGCTGTAACTCAATGAATAACAGCCGGATTTGCTTGCTTCCAGCGGACAATTCGTGTAGCTTGTTCTCCTTGATCAGCTGGTGTACGTAGATTTCTCCAGTTCCGGCCGGAAACTGTTGATCGATCGTATCGTACCTTGTATGCGTGAAGATGGGAATTCCCGCGCACGCACCTCTTTCCTGTTAGAGGCCTTTCGATGCTCTTACAGTGTGGCTAGAGGCTGATTCTTCGCACCTCTCCTCTGTTGCAGGTGTTAACTCAAAGCTTTCACTTGAAGTCAATACACTTTGACTTGATTTACCTTGGTATCAATCTCGAGGTCGGTAGTAGTAACTCGAGATGGCCTTTTGCTTTTCAGTTTTGTTTGCTAGTAATACTGCAGCTTATTGGGGAGTAATTTGGTTTTAGATTAAGCTGAAAAGCAAAAGTGAGGATTTTCTGGTGGTGCATAGCAATTCTTGTGATAGAATTGGATATAAGGACCCCCGTAACACTTTAGACCTAAAACTCCCTTGGTTCCTTGCATGATGAATATGCATGCGAACCGGACTAGATGATTAATACACGAGTCAATAGTAAAGAGGTGTCAGGTATATTTCCTCCAACAAGGGGGGTCAAACAAGTCCCACCAACCGTGACAGAGTGACGGTTGTTGTTGGAACACAGATAATGCATTCCTTGCCGCCAAACATGGAAAAGACGGAAAGTGTCGCGGTAGGATTGGGGTCCAGCAAGGTCAGAACAGTGCTCGAGCGTCAGTCCGGGTTTAACCGGAAGGACGACAGGCAATGCGACAATTCTGGGAATGTCACCGTCTCCAACTTCCTCAGGCAACGGAAAATTCAGTCGCTCCAACGAGGCAGGGACAGGGACAGGGTCGTTGGTACGTGTGCCACCTGCCGCTCCAACACAAGGTGGAGGTGGCGGAGGTGGTCTCGCGATAGTATCCGGCGCAGTGGGATGCACAGCCAAACCGAAATGGGTTGCATCTTCCAGTCAGACGAGCGTAGTGACGAACCCAAAGAAATCATACAAGGGCATCTGGGCAATATGGGGTTCACCGATAGAGTCCGTGAAATCGCCAACGACCATGGCGGCACCCTGGCTGTTGGTAACGATTGTAGGGCGGGTAATCAGACCTACTTTCTCGTTCCACACACAGGCGAACTGGAAAACGTTTCCAGGGTCACTTAGCACCTGCTGCCGATGATTGGTATTCATACCAGGCTGGAGGGTACGCTGAAGAAGTTGGGCAACGACAGGGTCCACGGCACGAGAGGTGGAAAACGCCTGGACGGGACCATTCTTTCCACGCGAAAGGGAAAGCTGGCGAGCAGACATGGTGGTAGACACGGGCAGGAGTTGCAGATGGGTGGCTGAGGGAAAACTGATTCAGAAGGAATCGACTTGTGAGCAAACCGACCTGCGGAGATTGCTCTAGGCCCTAGAAATTTGAGACCAACGTTCACCTAAAGTTAGATAGGTAATTGGGCCATAGCTCGTCAAGATTGGTCGGGATGTTTGGAGGCAACATGACTACCCAAGTAAAGTAGGCTTCAGTGATGATTTGCCTAAACCAAATTTCGTAAAGACGAGTTGGTTCACGATGCACGTGACCTGGGTCGGGCCACCAGGCGCCGCGGAGTAGAGGAGAGTCCCGGGGGTCCGAAGACTTAACGCGGGTACCTTGCGATACATCCATGGGTCAGGGAAAAGAGTTTAGGGATAAACCTTTAAATCTCTCACGGGAAAACGCGTGCCGATCCCAGGTATCCCTCCGTTGGTCAACGGAAACAAAAATGATATCCCGGATACCGGAAATCCAAAACAACAACGATGGCGCCTCGTGGGGCAGTGAATGCACCATGGGGCGACAATGAGCCCTAAATGACTAGTAGGTAGTAAAACATAAAAGTAGAGCCACTAGCGGCATGTTCCTTCTCGACCGAGAGCGGCCTTACGAGTTCTTAAGAACTCACGGAAACGTGAAGGGAAGCCACTAAGGGCGCCCATGTGTCACTAATGACGGGAGAGCCTGTGGTCGAAACACACAGGGTCCGGTGAAGCTCACACAACATGGCCCGGCTATGCGGGGCACATGGGCGGAGGCACCATAAAGAGAGATGGACCAAGGACGGCAAAAAAGCAAAATTCCATGGTCCAGAAGCCTGTTGGTGGTAATCCAGCATCAGAAAACCAAACAGTGAGGAACTGTTTGGCTGATACTGACCTTAACCAGTCTACAGGATGGCAGGTCAGACTCAGCTAGGAACAGTAAAACTGCCCCGCTGGCTTAGAGTCTTGGCTACAATCAAAGTGTCGCTCCTTCTCTCAAGCCCATTCTCTCCCATAGTCTGCTCTCACCCATACCAGTAACCTCTTCGTTTATTACTTCAAAGTATCACCATCGCCCTCATTCAGACTCGACCAGATGCCGATCATGAAACCAAGACTGCAGAAGAGGAGGCTGGCAAACCGGGCAAATTGGGTTCTACCCTCAACCACCAAAAGCAGGAAAACGAGGAGAGACAACAGGAACAGAAGGAAGAAGAACAGCAGAAGAACGAAAATGAGGCACAATCCATTTTTGCCCACGCCAAGCAGTCCATTGCCTATCCAGCAGCAAAGACAAAGAAAAATCAAGCAGTTGTGATTACAGCTCGTAAAGTCGCCACTGAAAGTGCCATGCTAGCAGCAGAAAAACGAAAAATCGCGTATCCCAAACAATGTACACGAGTTGGTCAGACAGAAGTTCGACCAGCTGGAGCCACCAATGAGCAGCAGTTAGTCCACAACAAAACTCAAACGATGGCCAATACTGCCAAAGCTGCTGAGACTAGTGCCCTATTGGCACATGAAAAGGGACACATTGTATATCCAAGAAGTGGGCCATCTGAAAAGAAAAGAGCCACCAAAAATCAAGGCCACAGGCCTGGCATTGCGGTACCTGTACAGGGGCATACTGCTACCACAGAAGGGGGCAATTCTCCATCAGCTGGTGACACCATCGAACAGCAGCAGCACCACCTTTTGAGCACTGTCGAGATCAACAGAATTGGACTCAACGACATGAATGCAGTTCGGGTCCATACGGTACAAAATGATGTGCATTTGCCTCGAATGGAACGGAGTATTGCCAACAGAAGGCCCCAATTACAACCAGGAGCCCACCCAAGTGGAGGAAATTTTCAAGCAGTAGAGGAAAACCTGGAAACAGCAGTGATGCACATTGAACTAGCAACTACTCAGCCACCAACGTTCAATCCAGTTGATTCCTATAGTAACTTGGCTGTGGCAAACTTGGTTGAAGATGAGACAACCTCTCAGGATCCGCCCCATGCTCAAGATTGCAATCTGGAAAATGAAAACAGAGGCAGAGGAGAAAGGATGAAACAATTCAAAATCAAAGTCATCTTGGGAGTCATTGTCTTGTTGGCCATCCTTATCATTTTGGTAGCCATCCTGATTCCTCGAAGTCAAGGATAATGCAAATCTTGTCCCAACAACCGCACCTAGTGGGTCGCCCAGCAGCAACCCATCTCAGGCACCATCGTCCTATGCAGACTACTTGTTATCCCTTTTCCCTCAAACGACAGTGACTACAATTCTGGAGGGCCCAGCATCAGCCCAGTCAAGGGCATTTGAATGGCTCATGGGAGAGAAATACATCCTACACAACCTTACAGAGGAAAGAGTTATGCAGCGTTTTGTACTAGCAACTTTCTATTTTGCCAACAGCAAAGAACGATGGTCCTTGAATGATAACTGGCTGAACCACAGTGTTCATGAGTGCCTGTGGTATTCAGGTTTGGAGCAATGGTATTTCATGTCTGAGGCCAACATGCATTTCCCACTGGATCACATCAGCCCTTGCGAGCAAGATCTAGCTGGATATGTAGAGGATGGAATTTTGTATCAGGGAGATGGAATCATCAGGCATTTGTGGCTCTCCTTTAATGGCCTGATGGGATCAGGGATTCCTCCAGAGCTCTACTTGCTAACTGAACTTAGGAGCCTGGCATTGGATGGATTGAACCTTACCAGCACCATCCCAGATGAGCTCATTGGCCTTCCCGGCTTGGAGTATATTTCGATGATCAGTTGTGGGCTATTTGGCTCCATTCCAGAGGCAATAGGGCACGCGATTGTCAAAACTTGGAACCATGCACTTTGGCTTCAACTCCCTGACAGGAACTGTGAGTCATAGCCCATGGAGTATCTGAGCAGAGATGGCTGCAAAATCTCACATTGTCATTCTTCACCTTGAATTGCTGTCTTTTCCAGATTCCATCATCCCTGTATACGCTTACAAACCCAATGCAAGCCATCCTTTTGGTAGAAAATCAGCTGACGGAACCAGTAGGTACAAATGTTTTGTCTCTGCATTTGCAGGTTTGATGTTTCTCACTTGCTGTTTCTGATATTGCAGGTACCAACAGAACTGGGATTGCTAACAAATTTGTGGGGTCTAGCATTAGACACCAACCTTTTCACTGGGACGATTCCCACAGAACTTGGGCAATTAACTGGGTTGAAGTCCTTGTTCCTGAATCATCTGATTCTGAGTGGTGCCGTAAGTTTTCACCATTGCATTGGTTGATTCTCCTCGTTTGCGATCTTGAGACCTCACCAGGGCATTCTGGTAGATCCAAAATGAGCTTGCAGCTCTTTCAGACATGTGCACTACGCTAAAAGCTAGTGTAAAGATCTTTCGAGTGTTTTGAGTTTGAGAGAATGAAAGTTATGAGAGGATTAGAAAGCTATGAAAACTAATCAACGAGAGAGATCCACAATCAAAGGATCGTAGATCTGAACTCCCGCGGGAGACTGTAGAGTGTGATAGAGTAGGTTGCGGTAGCAATCCTACTCACTCCACGATCCAAAAACGGAACGCGTGGAAGATTCGTCTAGCATTTATCTAGTAGCGTGGAAGTACTCCACGCTGGCTAAATATCTAGAGCGATGTTTCATCATCAACCTAGTATGACTAGAGCGGTCATTGAGAACCCTGTCTCCAATGACTATTCGCGAAGGACTACGTCATGAGTCGAACTCAAACCCTATCTAGGATCGAGTCGCGAATAAGGCTAAGAGCCGTGTATTGCATTGCTAAGAGCCGTGTATTGCACATGGTAATGCTGCACCTGGATAACTCAGGTCTTACAGGGACAATACCTAAATGGCTGGGCAACATGACATCCCTGGAAATATTGACACTGTCAGACAACCCCTTTACCGGGATTGTAAGTCTACTTTTGTGCAGTCCTGTGGCGCTTCTTCTTCTACTAACATGAAGTCCATGGTTTCTTCTTTTCCCTCTAGATCCCAACAGAAGTTGGCCTGCTAACGCAGTTGTGGGCCTTTTGGCTTGGTGTGAATGCTTTGTCGGGCACCATCCCAAGTGAATTTGGCATGTTCAAGCAAGCTGGTGTGTTGACCTTGGAAAGTTGTGTCCTCACAGGAACGATTCCTGCAGAGCTTGGACTGCTTACTAGTTTGATGCAGTTGTGGCTGTTCAACAATGATTTGACTGGAATAGTGCCCTTGGAACTTGGCAATGTTCCTTTCCCTGCACCGTATGGTCAGATCATTTTGCTTGGAAATGATTTTTCTGGAATTATCCCTGAGAGCTTGTGTTCTGCCTACAACCTTACTTTTGACTGCAGCAACTTGCTCTGTGGATGTGATTGGTGTAACTGTTCTGGGATTGAATCATCACCGATAGTGGAGGGAGAGACTACCACTGAAGATGGCCAGTTACTGAGTGAGGCAAACCAAACTGAGGGGAACCAAACTGAAGCATGAACGGAATGACTCGACAATCAAGTATTTGCCATGAGAACGGCTGTCCACGGGACAAGGGTTTGTGTGCAGCTGCGGGAGGTCTATTTGGAAATCCTCAAGTTCTGAAGGAGTGGATGGAAGAACACGGTTGGGGTGTCGGGTTGATGACAATGACCTGAAGGAAAGTACAGTACTGCATTTGCTTGTTTCGCCAGGAATAAACGACGCTCATTCGCTCCTCGTTGACCTGGTCTGTACCCGACGGGTCGCCAATGATTGCCGGTGAGTCACTAAATATAAGCGTCGCAATTTTTAAAATTAGAATTTAAGTCAGCGGGAGCTGCGATACTTCGGCAGAAAGACAGATAGAAGAAGGATGACATGGTTGAGATTGCACCCTTCTTTCAAGGCAACCCTGGCGACAACATCCGATTTCGTCATGTGTTGCCGCCCGGTATCATTCCCTCATTATAACCTTCTTTTTTATTAAGCTAGCCCTGGCGACAACACCCGACTTCGTCGTGTGTTGCCACCCGCTAACCATAATTTACAGCTATCACTACCATATGCACCTGTAACTTTTATAGCTTCTGCTGGTTTATTGTGTTGAGTGCACTAACCTTGAACAATCCTGATTTATCCCTACCCCAAAATTTGTAGAACCTTCAATTTCCAGTTTTGTTGGCTTATGACTATCTCTATCCTTATACTTTGGCTTCACCGGAATAGGAAATAGTAAATAGTAAATAGCATTTAAGTCAGCGGGAGCTGCGATACCTCGGCAGAAAGACAGATAGAAGAAAGAAGATCTGTTTGAGATTGCACCCTTCTTTCAAGGTAGCCCTGGCGACAACACCCGACTTCGTCGTGTGTTGCCGCCCAGTATCATTCCCTCATTGTAATCTTCTTTTTATTACTCTAACCCTGGCGACAACACCCGACTTCGTCGTGTGTTGCCGCCCGATAACCATAACTTTACAGCTGTCATTCCCTTATGTAACTGTAACCTTTGTAGCTTCTGCTGGCTTATTGTGATGAGTGCACTAACCTTGAATAATCATGATTTTATTCCCACCCTTAAACTTGGTAAACCTTCAATTTCCAGTTTTGTTGGCTTACACCTATCTCTATCCCTATATTTTGGCTTCACCGGAACAGGAAATAGGAAATAGGAAATAGGATATAGGAAATAGGAAATAGGAAATACCAAAAAAGGGGTAGAGGGCTCAGGCAGATAGACTGCCGAGGTAAAAGGGGTAGAGGGCTCAGCCAGATAGACTGCGGAGGTATTGGACACTGTACATGTAGATGTTGCAACTTGCAAGTTACAAGGTCGCCCGTGAAAGCTACCCTGTCGCCCACCACTGGATTTTCCCCACCACTGGACTCTGCAATAACATCTGGATTCATGAGTATGAGTCCCAAACCAGTCAAAGTCCAGTGGTCAAGTTAATGAATAACAGGATACCACTGACTAAACCAATAAATTCATGACTGTCCTTTCAGATAAGCACAATAGAAGCACAGAATAACCATTGGAGAGCAAAATCCAGTGGTCGGGTACACAGTAGAAAGCGTGAGAGTACTTTTTCTTTTTGACTAGCTAGCTACCAGGTAGAGGGTGGGTTCTCAATTTTGTTGTTGTTGGGAAATGGGAAAAGCAGTTTGGTTGTCTCCGACCATCAAATTTATTTCATCTTTCCGTACCCATGCAAGCAGCAGACCAAGACGAAGATGTCCTAAGGCATGATGATGGCTCCAATCAAGGTCGCCCTCAGGTACCAGACGGACTGGATCGTCAGCAGGAACAAGTTATGGCAGATGATGCCAATGTGGAAGCTGTAGCAGCAGCGGTGAATGGCGGACCCAACGATGAAAACCATCAGGAGAATGAAAATGAAAACGATGATGCTCACGATGACAGTGACAGCAGTGAAAGTGAGGAAGAGGAGGATCAGGAGGATGGTGCTAACCGCGCAGGCCCTGCTGCTGTTGAGTTGCCCGTTGGTCCTTCCGATCATCGTCGAATGCAGCTCAACAACGAGGAGCACCAATGGGCTCTCAACATCAAACAAGCCATTGAAGATGAACCCGAGCTGGATTCCGTCTCCGACTTTTGGGTGGCTCAACTAGCATTGATTGACCAAGGAGACACAGCCGCAGCTCTGGAGCGAGCACACAAGATGCAGGGCTTTCGACAAGAGTATGGAATTTTGGATACCTACGAGCATGGAAGGCATGTTATCCATGAAATTATGGATATATTCCCCAAGCTTTATTTGTCGTTTGGTTTCAGTCATCGGTATGGGACCTACGTCTTGGTGCTTGACGTGGCCAAGCTGTATGCCAAAACCCTCAACACAAGACCAGGTGCCATGGCAGCTTGGCTGAGCGCAGAGTACTATGTATATAATTGCATGTCACCGGATCTGGAAGCTATCAGAACGGGTATTGTATCCATTGTGGAGTGTGAAGGCTTCGAATGGAGCAAACACTTTGGACTGCAGATTATGAAAAAGTTCTCTCTCGAGTTGGGTGCCGTCTACCCTTTTCAAGTCAAACAGCTGCTTTGCTATCATACTGGCTTGTGTTTTACGTTGCTGATGTCAATGGTCAAACAGTATTTGCCCGCCACACTCCGTTCCACGATTTCTGTTGGGAATATATGTGGCCTTGGGCGTTTGGACGCTCTCTACTTCTCACCAGGGGTTGAGTTCGCTAGAGATATGATAAAGACCCGGTTGGAAGAATGTTTGGACAGGAGGTACAGAAATGAGGCTTCCTTCTCTCTGTGAGAGTGACAGATCAACAATGTATTCCGTTGTGCAGCCATGTATGTAACCTTGTTCTTCCCATGTTTCGATTGGATTCCAATCAGAACGTACAACGCAGCAGAATCGAACAGTTTGGCAGCCAGTGCTGAAACATCCATACGAAAATGGTGTTCCGTTTGATGATCGCTTTTGCAAGGTTTGGAACCTGTATTTCTCGACTCCCGAGTGAAGGAATGATTAATCGTTGGAAGAACGCTTGGGATGTCGGGTTGATAACGATAGCCGGTAGATGTTAGCACTAATGTGCCTAGCTCGAGTGATCTTTTCAATCAAACGTTAAAGTGGTGCTGTAACCAACACTTTTAGAATTACAATAGAGGCTAAAGCCAGAGCCAGCTCACGCACGATTTTCTGCTAGAGCTGAGTAAGCAAGAGATGCATACGGTACGGTACTTCCTGGCGCATGGTCTTCTCAGGGTATAGAATCTTACTCCCCGCCAGCGCCACAGCTTCGTTCAGGGATGGCGCCTGAGAACAGCTCCCATGATACGTTTTCCTGTTTGCAACCGGAGCGAAGAGTGCGTTTCGCCGTATTACTCTACTATTCCCGAACTCATATTCGACATTCTTCATGCAGGGTATAGGCTTGACTTGCTGTGAGCATGAAGGATTCGAAGGGTGTGTCGAAATGCGTCGTCGTATTTGTGGGCGTCCACGCCTAACCCGAACGTAAACAACGTGGCATACTCTTTCATCTTGGTCTGCCGTCGTGCTAATTCTTGTGGGTTGTTGAGGACACGTTTCATCGCTTCAAAGATAGATGTCACATTTGTTTCATCCTGCGGATTGCCGGGTGCAGTAATGACAAAAGAATCATAGTCAATACTCAGAGTTTCGTCTTTGTTTTGTCGCGCTAAAAATGGATAGGACTCCTCGATGGAGCACGCAGTTTGCACAGTGTGCCAGCCCCTTCGATTATTGTTGGCATCCAGCTGCCACTCTAGCACCACGGGCAAGCACCCATTGCGGATGACATCAAAGATTCGGCGCTGCCAGCACGAGTCGCCAGGCAGAACTGGGCATAAAATGGACTCCCGATACTTCTGCATAAAGTCCACTTGGGGATATTTACCCAGCTGCTTATCACCCCAGTCTACCGCCAGAAAGGGCTTACCACAGAAAGTATAGTTGTTGCTGTAGTCCGCGGGGGTTTCTCCATCGACCGGTATGTTCATCAGATCCGACTTTACAGTCCTGGAAAAGTACCGTCGAAACCGTCTAGGCTTGAGGCCTGACATTCGTCTATTGACACTGTTGTAAAAGGCCACAAACGAGTACTGTCTGTTTTGATGCTCAAGGTCGTTCAGTTGCTGGTGAAGCATGCTGGGTTGATACATAGGCTCGTCGTGAAAAATTGGCAGCACAATACTACCAAGGCGCCCATCAGTGGGGCCAGCCACAAGACGCCACGTTTGAGCAGTGATGGCGCGTTTTAACATGGCATCAGATTGGACCTGGATGTAGAGATGCTTCAGTTTGTGCTGGGGGTAGTATGGAAGGGCTGCATGGAGTGCATTCATTTCTCCATCAGAAATTTGACGACAATCGAGCTGGCTAATACCTTCTGTGAAGTGACAATGACTCCAATGCATGTATGGTACCACCAAGAATGTAGCGTTGTGCGGATCCATTGTTCGACAAGGACTTGTGCGAAACAACTGAACCAAGGCCCATTCCGTAGCCACGTTTTCTGGGACAACTTGTCGTTGCTGAACCCGTATGCAGATAAAATCTTCAATGTCACTAGTGAAGTTGCTTGGTAGTTCGTCGTAGACGTAGAAGGAAAAGCCTTCTATTGGGCAGCGTGTTTCGTTGTTGTTGCTTTTTGGCCAATCTTCCACGGGTAGCTCAAACATTGACGAGAAATTACGAGCTGCCAGGGCGGTTGCAGACAGCGGGTGTATCACAGCAGCGAGTTCATTATCTGTGGTGACTCTTGAGTAGACGTCACGAAAAATGCTATCGATTTTGAATTGTAAGGAACGGTATCGACTTTGGTCGAGACGTTGAGGAACTTGAACGATCGCCTTGAGTGCCACAACTATTGTGCATATGATGATGGATTTTCTCGTCCTGCAGTCTTTTTTGCGGGAGGATAGTGGAGCCATCAGCCTCATTCTTTAGTCCAGGAGAGGAATGCTGAAAGGATGCAATGAGTGTCCACCACTCCAACAAATAAATGTCTCCATCATCGTCTCCTCAACGGCTGAAATATTGGCAAATTGTGAGCACAAGAACATGGCTGTTTATTACAGTTTCCTTACTTCCTATTTACGTAAGAGAGTGTGGCTGGTGCAGTGCTTTGCGTGCTGCCTAACAGTATTGCAGACTTCTAAGAGGACACTGACCTCGTACGGTACCAAACCTCAGGCTTCAATGTTACGTTTCAGTTCAAGCTCACTCGAGGTGACAAGCATAGTTAGTGTAATCGGTCGAAATCAGATGTGAAGTCACATTTATTTATTCAACTAGCATGGGGGCATCACCGTTGCAGCCCCGTGCGTACCGGTACCGTACCAGCCCCTGACCACCGTGGCATCTCTTGGATCCAATCCCGGCATTCATATCCAAGGGCGCCCTCTCAAACGATACTGCCAACGCTGTTGTTCCTCGACACCTACCGGTAGAGGAGCAATGCATCATCGTTACACAACATCGGAACCGTCCGAATTGAGGGACATTTCATCATCCGAGGAATCTCGATCGCTAATGGTGTTTCCGTCGCTTCCGTCTTCTCTCTTGACAAAGACGGATGGTAGGTTGACAATGATCAGCAAGGGGAAGAACAAACCAAAGAAGATGCCATACTCGTATCCCGAAAGGCCATAGTCGGAGCTGTCGAATAACAGAATCATGAGAAAGAAACTGACCACGACAATCACATTGCAGACCAACTGCGCTATCGAGAACCGGGCTCCCACTTTTCGAAACCACCAGGGAGCATTGACCAGGAACCCCAAGAGGATGCCACCGACAAAGAGTCCCATGAATTGGAGAATGGTTCCCACGGCATCGGATCCATCGTACGTTTGTTCCTTGACCGTGGACCAGCTAATGCTGACACCCACAATGACAATGGTAATGACGTAGACATTTCCGAGCCACTGAAAAATATTGGCACACGCTCCAGGTCGTTCACAACTGTTGTAATAACATCCCTGTTTTCGTCGCAATTCTTCTCGATGTCGTCTGGCTTCTTCCATGGCCCGGACAAAGTTGAAATTGGGTGGCAACTGATGCGTCGGTCGTCGCGCAATGGCCATTTTGGTTTTCAGTTTGGTCCGTGCCAAAATGACGCAATGATCCAATGCAGAACTCAACAAGAGATCGGCCGTCTTGTTGTCTACATCTTGACACTGATTAACCGATACGACGCGATCACCGACGTGCAAGAGCGAATGCGAAAAGAGCGACTTTTGTCCAATACGCCCAATTTCCAATTCTTGCTTGAACAATTCGTCGTCCGTCGTGACCATTTTGAATTCCATTCCGGTCCGACTATCTTGTATGGGTTTGGTAATGAGCGATTCGACCAGATCCTTTTTGCCACCTCGATTGTGGCAAATCACCGTGATGGATCCCGTCAAGACATCCAACAAGTGCGATGCATTGACGGGATCGAGTTTTTCGACGTTAAGGTCATTGATGCGCATAACAATGTCCAAGGGCGCCAGTGGCGTATTGGCAAAGAGGCCCGTATCGGCTATCCGCACAATTCGCAATTCTCGATCAATGCGTCGAAATTCCAATCCATGTGGGAGCGTGGCTTCTCGTTTGAGAATGGTGGCACTCACGTAGGCAGCACGATGATTGTCGATAATGGGTGGAATGTCATCATCATCTTCGAATCGGATTCGTCGGGAGGGAGGTTTGTTGTTGTTGTTGTTGTTGTCGGGAGGTAAGAGTGCTGCCAATTCTTCAATGCGTTCGCCATTGGTATTAATCGTCGTTTCGTCCATAATATTATTATTCATATTGTCACTGTCGTCTTTGGTGGGATGATATTCGTCGACTTCGGTTTTTTCTTCTTCGCCACTGGTGGTAGGAACGGCATCGATTCCGACACCGGCAGCCGACAGCAACAGTAATTCTGGTTGTTGTGGCATGATGGGATGTTGCTGAGTGTCAATGTCTTGGTCATCACTGTCACTGTTATCATCATCGTCATCATGTTCGGCCATGAGGGGACTGACGAGGCTAAAATTCTTGTCGATACCCGCTTGTCGTTCGTCGTCATCGTCGTCGTCAATCACAGCGCTGGCCGTAGACAGACTGCCGTCGGTATCATAGGTGGTATCGGTGCCAGCTTCGTCGGCCGTTTGGACCGTATTACTGCTGGAACTGTCTCTCATGAGCGTGGAATCATTGTCGGTATCCCCCGAAGACGATCTACCGGCTTTTAACTCTTGTTCTTCATTCAAATCATCTTCGGTGAGGAGGTTATTCCAGTTTCCTTGAGGAGGTGGAGATGTGCTAGTAGTAGTGTCAATATTGGAAGCGGCCGCCGCCAGCTGTTGTTCTTCGGCTTGTTGTTGTTGCTGTGCTGCTACCAATTCGTCCACGTCGATATCGGCTTCCAAATCATCGACATCCACTTCAGTGGAAGCCATGATGGAAATGCCAAAATCAGTCGATGATAGCTGCTTTTGTGGTTCTTGTTGTTGTTGTTCATGAGAGTCCACGGTGGTGCTGGTACCCAAATTGGGTAGGGAAATCACATCCCGGGAATCTTTACTGGAAGTTGGAACAATATCTGGAGTTTCTGCTGGTTGTTGCTGTTCTTCGTCATTTTCCATGTGGACAAGTCCTGACGTACTGGAAATGGTACTATTGTTACTGGGAACGGTTCGTATGGCTTCTTGTTGATCCTCTTCTGCATTCGAAGGCAAATTGTCGCTACTGTTCTTGTCTTCTGTTTTACTACTCGATTGGAAGGCATCCACTATTGATGACACGGCCGACAGCGCCGATCGAGCGAATGGAATGGCGGGAAAGGGAGAAAGAGATCGTTCGGGTTCTCTAAAACCTTCTTTGTCTTCTTCTTGTTGCTGTTGCTGTTGTCCTGCCACGGACGATGATGCTGGCTGCTTCCGTTCGTCACTACTACTAGAATCGGAGTCAACAGAGGCAGAATGCTGAGTCTCTCTCCGGTCGACTCCAGGCGGAATACTAGCATCTCCTACCGGGGTCATTTCAGGCTGTGAAGCAACAACTGCCCCCGGTGCCTCCGGTATTCTTGCAGCTCCAAGTTCGTTGGATGAAACTTGATCCTCCCCATCATCGGATCTATCCATTCCTTCAAAGACTTCATCCACATCGACTACGCTATTGCTTGTCATGGTGGTAGCGGTAGAGATCGTACAAGGAACCCATCGAAGCAGCACCCTTTTGTCATGGTCCGAAGCGTTCAAATTTCGGCCACGTCAAAACCAGCCTGTCACGTTCACGCTACGGCGCACCTTGCTTTCCACGTCCTCCTAACTCTTTTCGTTCATGCAAGGGACTTGTAAGAAGTGTTTCCAACCGCGATCCCAACGGATGATCTAGAGCTCTATCCCTACTGTATTTTATCAAGACTGAATGCAGCTGTGGGCTTCGTGATCTTATCAATGAGGGAGGCATCAGTCTTCAACCGCTTCCGGACTGGAAAACAGTAACGTACTGTGCGAAAGAGCTGTTCCAACTGTGGTTCCTTTTCCTTTCGAGAGCAGCTACCTGGTACCATGTGCCTCCAGGGTTCTCGTGTCCCTGTTTCTACCAGGCACCGGTACCGGTACGATGAGCTCCCAGCGTTGGGACAATCATGGCGCTCTGGATCTGGTACCGGTACCGTAGTCGTCTAAGAAGCCTCGAATGACCAAACACACGAATCAAGTAGAAGGGTGGTCGTCAATTCTAAATCTGTACCCGTAGATTTTGAGTGCACCTTGAAATCATGACCTAATGCTTCTAATTGTAATTAGTCTTCTCAGAAATTCTTAAGGCCTACTCTAGAATACAATGGCTAGTTTGCACGTTGCGTGCCCCCTGCCAACTTTGTCGTGAGGTCGACAATCCCACGCCTCTTTCATCCACAAATTCACAGAAAAAGGTCAAAAAATGGGAGCCTTGATGTCGTGTTAGCTGGTGTGGTGCTGCTATGATGGTGATGGTTGCTTTATCATGCTACACATCCATGGTGGGGAGTAAGACAGCAACTTGCATCCCAGTTTTGATTGATACAGGAAGCCATGCCGCAGTGCCCTTACTGCAAAAAGGCAGTATTATCGAATGGTGGTATGAGGCGGCACATCAATAAGAGTGCGTCATGTAGTGCCGCTGAGCTTCGATCACTTGGTAGTACTGCTAAGCCGAAGCCCTCTCTAGAGCTGTTCCGACTGTGGTTCCTTTTCCTTTCGAGAGCAGCTACCTGGTACCATGTGCCTCCAGGGTTCTCGTGTCCCTGTTTCTACCAGGCACCGGTACCGGTACGATGAGCTCCCAGCGTTGGGACAATCATGGCGCTCTGGATCTCTATCACTGGTACCGGTACCGTAGTCATTGTCCTCTGCCCCATCCTCCTACGCCTGACCTCCTTCCTTGCCATCCTTTCCTTCTTTCTTGGTTGGTCTGCTCTATTGGGTACTCTTGGCTCTCCGGCTCGCGCCCTTGCACTGAGCATTGCATTCGAACTCTGGAGTCGAGGGTCCATCCCCACCCATAATCCACTCTAATAGCCACATAGACTGGCTGAAGACGAGGTCGTCGTGTTTTTTCCATCAAAGTTTCGGGGTTCATTCCGTTTCATCCATACGACTAAATATTATTTCAAAGTTAGCTACTGACTGGTTCTGATGGTTTCCACCGAGGCAAAGTACCCTCCCAAGGGAACGACAAAGTTGTCTCGGAAGCAATCAAGGTCGCAGCTCTGGCCAGCCCTGACTGCTTCGCTCACTTCCGATAGGGTGGGCGGGGTGGATGCAAACTGGAGCCGGGCGGTGATCCATGCTTCCCAACCACTGTTGGTTGATTTTTCGCCAAAGGATTCCACCGAGAAAGAGACGAAAGCTTCAGGGAATGCTTCGCTGAGAAGAAGGTCAAAATACTGCCTACTGGCATGCTGAATCCCATGGATGTCTTCCTCTGACGGCACTTCCTCCTGCACTGGAGCTGAAGGCGACGTGCGAAGGGATACAGCTTACAATTCAGCTTTACAGCTTTATAAATTGCGGGCCTATTCTAGAAAATAATCAATAACGAACTGCTCACTTATTGGAAATACAAACTTTACATCTCTTAGATCGTTAGATAATCAATCACAATGGTATTGTCGCATGTAGCATGCGAGGTTATGAGATGTTACTCATTCTTATTCTTATATGTCTATCCCTTATGTGTTGTCAATGGAATGAGCTACTCCTTGTGCAGAGTCCGAGTTTCCTCTTCATCTTCATCGGTAGTCCTTCCCCTTATTGCAACTAATCTGTCGATTGGATCCATATTATCCCTTTGTCGATACCTTGGATTTGCTCGCAAGCAATCCCCTTTTTGTTGATTCGCTCGTAAGCAATCCACTTGTTCCCCTTTTCTTTTCCTGTCGTCGATCGAAATCGCGATGAGGATCTTATATCTTGACGACTGGCTTGTGTGTCATGCATTGAGGCATGCTTCCGGAGCCACTTTACCCCCTATTATGGCCGTTCCTCCGGTTGCTGCTTGCTGTTGCAGTCGGGTGGAGAGCTTGGAGTTGGTTTCAGCACTCAGGCCATTATCCTTTGGAGCACCTCGCTTAGGACATGATGGATCGTTTCCTGTGGTGACCGGTAGCCCCACAGTCAAAGCAGCGCCCCACTAGAAGTGTACCACTGCTGGTGGAGCCACTGGTTCTATCCTGGATGAGACTACCAACCTTGGCCTCAACAGCTTTGTCGATGCTGCCTGGAAGGCTTTGCCTGGGAGGTCTTGGTCCAATGTGTTTGGGCAGGCTCATATGTTTTCTGGTTGATGAGGACCGATAGAGGGCATCCAGGTCATTCAAAGTATCGAGTGCTTCCAATTGTTTGTTCCCATAGTTGCTATCAAATCCGTTTATGTCGCTCTTGACAACGAGCTCATGGACTTTGGATCGAAATATGGAACCCACATCGAAGAAGACCTCTCAGGGATGTGCTGGTTAGTTCAGGCATGGGATCACTGGACAATAAAGTTCAATCGAATCTCTTTGATGAGCTTGCTTGCA
Organism: Seminavis robusta; assembly: GCA_903772945.1. Lineage (NCBI taxonomy): Eukaryota > Bacillariophyta > Bacillariophyceae > Naviculales > Naviculaceae > Seminavis > Seminavis robusta. Next base: position 20,391 of record CAICTM010001850.1, read on the forward strand.
TCGACAAAATACATGGACACATTTTCCCCAGGGAACTTGGTGATGTCCAAGTGAAGAAGCTTGGCTTTGAGGGTCTCAATCTTGCGAGAGAAGGTCTGTATATCTTCTGCAGAAGAGCCAAGAGAAGCTGGGGCCCATTGTGCTTGGCTCGAGGGACAATGATTTCAATTCTTCCTGGAGTGCATCAGTGCAAGTTCAAGACAGCCTTTCCCGACCAGGCAAGGTTGGTTAGATCATACTGGAGACAGAGTGTGGCTTCAGAGTCCCAGCATCATGAATCCAACCCCATTTACTGTGAGATCCTGATGCCATTTGTCCATCATAGATTCTGAGACCTGCCCAGGAGGGTGAACATATTAATTTTTAATGGTGTTAGTATTAAGATCACCAACAACAAGCTCAAAGATCCCTTCCATTCCATGCTTAAGTCATCATACTTTCAAAGGCGATAAGAGAGGCTAACACATGGGATCCAGAGGCATTGACTCAGTCAAAGTAGAGAAAGGAGACTGGGGGAATCCTTCGTCCTTTCTTGCATGCCAATTCAATTGGCTGGAGTGTGGTGTGATGTTTTAGATGGTCGTCTCCATGAAACCCCTGAGGCATAGGGTGCTTTGAGGTTCCTTTCCCAGTCCATCTGAGCCAGATCCTGTCCAGGCTCCAGTGTGGTTGATACCTCCAAGCGAGGGACTTCTGTAAGCTTGGTTTTTCCTTGGATTCCCAATGTGTTGGAGGAGCTCCTGGAATTGAGCTGTGGCAAGGGTGCTGTAGTCATGGTTGGGGATCAGATGGTGGGATGACTGGATCAGATTCAAAGAAGGCTTGTCTGAATCCCTGTGGACTGAACAAGGATGGCGCTGTACCGTTGAAGGAGTTGTGATGAAGAGGATGCTGAAGATAAGGAAGCGTCGTCAAGGTCCATTAATAGCTGATGGAATAGGAGGCAGTGAAAATCAACAAGGTCAACAGTGCGGCAATGGCAACAAGAGCAATGCAACAGGAGGAGGAGAGCGGTGGATAATGAGCAGTTGGATCTGACTTGAGGTTGAGGCCCACCCCGAATTGTTTGGCAAATTCAAATTTAAATTTAACAGCGACAGCGCGTTGTTATCTTTCAAACGACCAACTGCAAGCCATTCAAACGA
>CAICTM010001851.1:0-21508 GCA_903772945.1 Seminavis robusta
CAACATACCATTCACCCATGAACGCGTGACAAACATTCAAGGGCGCGAAACTCGCGCGATTCCACCTGAGAGAAGTTCACACACTCCTGGAGAAGCTTCCATCAAAGCCCCATGGAAACAACGTGAAGAACGGGTTCGCGATGTGCATTACTCCACCGAAGCATGGAACGACAAGTGGCAACGCACCAACTGGACTGCCCACGGCCGGGCATTCAGAAGCAGCCCCCTTGGCACACAACGTTGGGTAACCAAACACGCCTCAGGACACTGCGGGGTCGGATGGATGCAACTTCGAAGAAAGCGGCAAGACCACAGCAACTGTCCGCGATGCGGACTCGAAGATGAAGACACCCTCCACGTGCTACTCTGTGACTCCACCACTGCCACAGCGGAATGGAAGAAACAATTGACGGAGCTGAAACAAGTGGATGAAGAAGAGGCACACCCACCCCAGACTCCGAACACAGATTCTCCTCCACCTCAACCGGTGCACCAAGGCGACACCACTCCACCCAACACCGCCAGATTACCAACCTCCATCCGCCAAGCCATCGCCGACCAAACCAACCTTGGCTGGTGGAACTTGTTACTTGGCAGGGTCTCCCAATCCTTCCAACACATCCAAACACACACCTGCAACGACTCAAGAAGAACGGAGATGGCCTGGCCTGGACCAGCGCCTTCATCAAACAGATCTGGAGCCTACACTTCAACCTTTGGACCAACCGAAATGAATCCGTCCATGGCACTACCCTCACTCCCACCCAACTATCCAAACTGGACACTCTACGCGAACGGTTCGACAACAGTACACCCAAGGCACCATAGGCCTACTCCCCGTCGACCACTGGAGAGTCCACCCGGACACCAAAACCCACACCCTTACATTCACCATCGACAAGACAAAACGATGGCTTGAATCTACCACCCTGGCCCCGAACAGAGTTCCAGAAGCAACTTGCCCAGCGAATCGACAGCTCCAACGGCAACAGCAACTGATGACCACACATTTTAGTCTTAATCCGGATTAGGCCACTGCGCCCCGGTCACTCCACGAGGAGGCATTCACTGTGGTAGCGGAGAAACAAGGACCTGTCCCTCTCGTTGGGGACGGAGGTGAAAGACGACGTAGACTAGTTAGCTAGTTACATCGTGCTTATATGAGTACATCCTCTTGTTTCAATGAAACTGAATGCTATTCCCCTCATGTCGTGCGACCACCCACATAAACGACTCAGTTGCTTGGGCCCTCGGGCTCGATTCGTACCAGCGTTGACAAAGGTCCTCCGGACCAGATAGGTAGTCTGCCTAAAACTAGTACTTTTTTATATATATGGAAGATTCAGAGCTAGATTGGTGGCCTGCGGCTACAGTCAGGTACCCGGAATTGATTTTGACAACATCTACAGTCCGGTGGCTAACGACATCACCTTCCGCATCATCTTGATTCTACTACTAAAGAAGATGGGAAGAGCGAAGGCAATTATCTTCGATATTGAGACAGCATTCCTACATGGAGACATGGACGTAGTCATCTACATGGACTGCCCAAAAGGACTAGAACACCAAGACGACGAATGTGTCATACTGGACAAGACCATCTATGGTGCTTGCCAGAGCGCACGACAGTACTACTTGAAGTTTGCGAGTGTCCTGGAAGACTTAGGATTCGTTACGTGTCCTAGTGATCCATGCCTCTTCATGCGGAACAAGAATGGGAAGATATGCGTGATTCTATGTTACGTGGATGACAATCTCACCATTGGAGAAGAAGACGATATCAAGGAAGTGCTTCAAGGGATTAAAGATCGAGGCTTGAACATGACCATAGAGTACGAACTCACGGACTACCTGAGCTGTGAGATTCGGATGAATCCCCGAAAGGATGCTGCATGGGTGGGACAACCCCACATGATCAAGAAGATTCAAACCACATTCGGAGAGGAGGTACAGAAGCTACCCAAGTACAAGACTGCGGGAACACCTGGACTCGGAATAGTGAAGACAGACGAACAGAGCGAATGGATCGCTGAAGAACAACAGAGCAGATATCGAACAGGAGTAGGTATGCTCATGTACCTTATCAAGCATTCAAGGCCAGAAATCTCGAACGCGGTACGAGAGCTAGCTAAGGTCTTGGGATGCGCAACGCCAGCAGCGTACAAGGAAATGCTACGTTGTGTAAAGTTCGTGTTGGACTCAAGGAACCGTGGACTTTTGATGAGACCAGAGAAGAACGAAGGACCGTGGAAGTTGGAAGTATTCTCGGATTCGGATTGGGCCGGAGACAAGAACAATAGAAGATCAGTCACGTCCATGATGATCTTTCTCGAAGGTGTACTCATTCACTGGAGGTCCAAGCTACAGAAGGTTGTAGCATTGTCGAGTTCCGAAGCTGAGTTCTACGCGTGTGGCGAAGCAGTGCGAGAAGTCCCGTTCATCGCGCAGATTCTGAAGTTCCTACAGATCAACGTGGAACTACCTGTGCAAGTGAAGATCGATAACGTGGGTGCTATCTTTATGTCAGAGAACAAGACAAGTGCAAGTCGAACAAGGCACATGGATACGAGGTGGCACTACGTGAACCAAATGCAGCAGGACGGCCTAGTGAAGATTGATTTTGTTCGCTCGGAAGACAACGTGAGCGACATTGGGACCAAGAATGTCAACGTTGAGACCCTCGACAGACGTGCACCAAAACTGACAGGAGACAAGGAGCAATTGGTTTGAGTTGGTGAGAAGGTCGCTGCCATCATCGCGAAAACAGGAAGGGTGTTAGAAAGGTATTTTCGTATGACGGACAGACGACTCGGGATCCGCAGTCACGGTTCGTGATTGGGGATGTGTGACTCAAATCAGATGGTTATCCGATCATCATCAGATGGCCAGGTGTACGAGGAACGAGGACAATGGTCGTCTAGATGATGCAACTACAAATGTTAGGAAGTTAGGTCGAAGAGACGAATGCAAGGAGCGATGGGTTGGAGCAAATGAATGGACGGATGAAGGTCCATAGGTTTAGTAAAGTGGGAAAGCCCTCCAGGGCCAACCATGCACTTCAGGAAGATAGATCGACGAGATCTATCTGCAAATGAAACTGCGAGAAACAGAGGATCGAAAGATCCTGGTATATGTATGCATATCGCTCAGTTGTAGAGCTCACAATCTGAACGAGAGAGAAAGAGAAAACGAAACGAATAGCCAGTCTACTAGACAGTAGAGCTGGAAGGATATTGATTAAATTAGAGAAATTGTGCGTTCAAGTTCACACCTTTTCAACATAGGACGGGCTCTGTTCGTTGGATCATTAGCATTCGGAATAGATCCATAGATCCTTCCATTGTACTGTATGGCATACCGGTGCAGCCGTACTAGTACAGCCCACAGCCCACTGCTGCAACGACCTTTCTTCGTTCCAAATCTGGGAAGCTGGAGCCTGACGTGGTTAATTTTGTGCTCTGTGTAGCTCGTGCAGTCGTACAGTGATGTGATTGGGAGATGAAGGGATCTTCGAACTCTCCAAACTGGAAACACTGCCGATTGACTGTCGTCATCAGGAAAAGCTGCGACGAACCAGATCTGTGTCTGTGGAATGATATCATCGTGATGTGTTGGCTTTGCTAACAAGCAATCCAGAAAGCATAGAAGACAGCATTGTGTCAACCATATTTCCCCCAAGATTTTAAAGAACAGATTAATATTGGATCCCACAAAGATGTTCCGTCCGGCTACCAAGACCATCCTACGAAGAGCGCCGACGGCCCGGGCAACGGCTGCTTCATCAGCAGCACGGGCCATGTCTTCTTCGTCGAGTGATAAGCTTTCCTACGGAGTTGTACCCAAGGAGTACTTTGGAGAATACAAGGAGTATTCCGTGATCCACACCAATCGATCTTTGAACTTAATGTCAGAACCCTTCCAACAAGTGATGCGCAACTTGAACGATCTCTTGAAGGAAACTTACAAGGCCGACAAAGTTGCGATTATTCCGGGGTACGTTTATTTATTTTTGATGGGATGAGTGGCAATGGGCCAAGGAAAATGCAAAGACTAACTATTTTCCTGTTTGTGTTTTACTGCGGGTTTCCAATTTCCTGCTTGATGAAATTACTTTTTGTTTTTCTTTTTTGTTACGGTAGCTCTGGAACATTTGGAATGGAAGCCGTGGCTCGTCAATTTGCTACCAATAAACATGTCATGGTGATCCGCAATGGCTGGTTCTCTTTTCGTTGGACCGAAATCTTTGACATGGGCGGTGAAAATACCATTCCAGAGTCACACACGGTTCTGAAAGCAGTTCCTGTAGACACAACATCTGCGAGTACTAATCCACAAACAACCCAGTATCAACCCCACCCAATTGCAGAAGTCGTCAAGAAAATTAAGGAGGAACGCCCAGCAGTGTTGTTTGCTCCCCACGTGGAAACCAGTACTGGAATGTTCCTACCTGACAGTTACATCAAAGAAGCAGCAGCAGCCATGCATGAAGTTGGAGGGATGTTTGTATTGGATTGCATAGCATCCGGAACCGTATGGGCCGACATGAAAGATTTGGGTGTGGATGTTGTTATTAGTGCGCCACAAAAGGGGTGGACTGGCCCAGCCTGCGCCGCTCTGGTGCCAATGTCGGACTTGGCCGTGTCCAAGATGCAAGAAACCAACGAAACATCCTTTTCCATGAGTTTGAAACGATGGACTGCCATCATGGACACTTACGCGAATGGCGGATTCGGATACCATACAACCATGCCCACAGACGCACTTCGAGATTTTCACGAAATCAGTGTGGAGACATTGAAGTTTGGTCTTCCGGAGCTCAAGGAAGCGCAACTGGAACTGGGAAAGCAAGCACACGCAGCCTATGGAGCTCGTGGGCTAACCAGTGTTGCAGCACCCGGCTTTCAAGCTCCTGGGGTGCTTGTGTACTACTCTCCCATGGGCACTGACAATCCGGTCATGATGAACAAATTCAAGGGATACGGACTGCAAATCGCTATGGGTGTGCCGTGGAGAATTGATGAACCAGATGGTTTGAAAACATTCCGCATGGGTCTGTTTGGATTGGACAAGCTGGGCGATATTGAAGGCACTGTCCAGGTCATGGCAGAAGGTCTCGATAAGGTGTTGACGGAGTGTGGCTATGCGTTTCCAGAAACATCCAAGAAGGCTGCCTAGCTTTTTCTTTTAGCAGTTGGGTTGCCTGGTCTCCTCCAGTTCCATGCACCTGATAAGCTTACTTATCAATACACTACATTTTCGATAGACTTGTGCCTGTTCCGAACAGCGTTGAGAAGCAACCATGGGGGGGGATAAAGAGGTGTCATAGAAAAAATGTTCCCTGCCAATACTTACGTTGAACGGTGCCTGGTACCTGGTACACTCATTTGATGTTGGTTTGCCTGCCGCTTTCCCCCTGGGCATCATTTTCTGCCGTGCACTCGGCCTTCAGAACGTTCTTGCTAGCTGGCTTGTAGACAAGTATTCTGTTGATCATGGTCGCTCTACATGTAGCAACGACCACTACAACCGTATCGTTACCAGCTGGCTAAGCTACCGGTACCGTGTACCAGGTAGCTGCTCCAATGCTCCAGTGTCGTTAAAGCGACACACGGGACTGAATCTATTTTTCAATGCATTCATTTGATCCGAAAGACGATGACAGTTCCGGTCGGTCTCCTTCGCCTGGCTCCCCTACCGCACGGTGCGGCACACTTTTCATCCCCAGTGAGGAGCAACATCTACCGTATCAGCAATCCCAGTGAAGCCAGAGCCGGAGTACATTCATAGTCGTTGTAGAAACCCCGACAATGGAAAGGAAGGTGATAGAGAGAAACCGTGATCCCATGGGATTCGTTCTCACTTCGTGGAAATTATTGCAGCAACACGGCAATAACCATGGCCATCAGTACGCAACAGGAAGAAGGGATTCGACGGAGAACGTTTCGGTGGGCTACAGCCGCAGTGTTTTCGGCGGCTTCGATTGGCCTATGCTTTGCGTGTCATGCCAAAACCAGGATGTTAGAACACAACGGCGAGCTCGAAACCCGCCGTGCAGCACTGCACAGTGGCCTGGATGACGACACAACAGATATGATGTTGTTCTCTCGGAGACTCGATCTTGAGGCTGACGAGACCAATGTCCTAGAGTTTGCAAGTAAAAGCCAAGACAACGCCACACTTGGATCCACTACTAGTAGTGGTACGGTCAGCAATGAAACACAAACCTCTGCTCCCATCATTGCTGGACTCTCCGCTGCCACGATTGCCGATATCCAAGAAGAAGGTTCAGCACAGTACATAGCGTATCAGTGGCTGCTTGCGGATCCAAATCTGAATACCTTTGATCAAAGAGCTTTGCGATCGCGCTTTGCCATGGCGACACTTTATCATGCAACGAGAGGGGACACCTGGACCCTGAACAACAACTGGCTGTCTTACAACCATTCAGTTTGCCAGTGGTATTCATCACTAGATGACGAAAGGATTCCATTCATTTTCCCTGGCTTTGAAAGCCCATGTTACGACAGGGATTCGGATTACCTACAGAACCTTGTGTTGGCGGATCAAAACATGAAAGGAACTCTTCCCGAGGAAATCAGTTTGATGACTGGTCTCAGCAGTATCTTTCTCAACAACAACAGCCTGGCTGGATCTGTGCCATTTTCATGGGTGAACCTTTCAAGTCTTATTCACCTATCACTCAACAACAACCACTTGCAGGGCACCATCCATTCGGATCTCTTCTCATTGACGAACCTACAGCGCTTGGATCTTTCATTCAATGCTATCCAAGGGACTCTGCCTACTGAGATTGGCCGTGCCGAGAAATTAGTGGCCTTGGTTTTGGAAGCGCATCAACTTGTGAGCCCTCTTCCGTCTGAACTGGGATCAGCTACAAACCTACAATACCTGAATATGGGTAATGGCCATCGGATAGAATTCAGGAAAGCTACATCAAAGACCCCACAGAGACTCTTCACAGAGATTGGGCGGTTGACCAAACTTCGAACATTCTTGGTTCCCTACACGTACATGTTCGAACGGGGTCTCCCAGAGGAGTTGTTTGATCTCACGAGCTTGAATTGGTTGGATTTGAAAGGAGCTGGGGCACTCAACTCTGAACTGCCAACATCCATTGGGAGGCTCACCAACCTGGTCTCGCTCGAGCTCACCCATAACAGCTTTATTGGAAACATACCCAGTGAGCTCGCCTTATTGACCAATCTTGCTGATTTCAATGCTGAGTTTTGTGACTTCACTGGCAAGATTCCAAGTGAAGTGGCGACAATGACAAACCTCAGAAAGTTCCTATTATGCTACAATCTACTTTCAGGTAGCATTCCAGAACAACTTGGTTCCCTGACTGCACTTGATGATCTTCACCTATGTAGAAATGACTTCACGGGGCACATTGCAACCACACTAGGGCTCCTGACTGAACTAACCCATCTGGATCTGAAAGGGAACTTTCTGAGTGGCCAAGTTCCTCCAGCGTTGGGACAGCTCAACACCTCTGAAGCAGTATTGGAGATCCAAGGAAACGAATTGACTGGAGTGGTACCTCCCGGGGTTTGTGATACTTTCTCTAGAATCTTTGCAGATTGTGTTTCAGAGGTTGAATGTGGCTGCTGCACAAGCTTTGAAATGCTTCCAATGATTGTTGCTTGTGGGGGACAATAGACTACTAGTAGTAGACAACAGACGCAACAGTGCAGAGAAACCCGTTGGTGAATCGAATTATTCGATTTGATTTTTAATCGGAGCTCGGTTGAAGTTCCTCTGTGTTCCTGCTCTCCCTTTGGCCAGTAAGACCCCAGTAACCACCAGGAAAACCACTGGCACATGAGGGGGCCAACGTCCTAATAATGATTGTTTCATTCTAGCCGTCGGGAATTTACAGTATACAGTACAGTACCGTTACCCAACAGTAAGAGCTGAGCTGTTTAAGTACAAGAATGACTTCTTGGAGTTGATCATTCTCTGCTAGTCAATTTATTTATCTGAAGTAGTTTACTTGATGAACTGTCTTGAAACAGAAAGACAATAAAGACAGGCTTGCTTTCTGGCCTGCTGGAACCTGCAGTACTGGAGGTATCTTAACCGATTCAGCTACAGCAACACTGAGTTATTATCTTACAAGCAGCCCAATCTCAGTATCTTTCATATCTTATAGCCACTACCTGGCTGGTAGAAGCTTTTATTACATACCCTACTACTAACCATGCCCTGAGACAGTGAGGAGCCACCACCAAAGCTCAAGAAGGCAAAGGTGCAAAGCTTAAATTGATGAAACCAAAGATTCCGTGGTCGGGAGGCACCCTAAGATGCGGATATGGAGTACTTGGATGTAGATGGTGATGTGGTAGATAGTGGGTACTAGCTGCATTCAATCCCCGCATAGTCTTAGTATTAGCTTAGGATTTGAGACCTCAGTACTCGTAGCTTATTTTACTGGTTTGGGAAATCTGAGTGTCCGGGTTATCTAAACATTTCCAAAAAGTTGAGTACTCGGTATCTTAAACCCACTTATCTTAAGTGTGAGTGAGGAGTGTAAGTTCTCAGCTGCCAGATTTAAGGATCAGTATCAGCAAAATAAATTGCTCCTTTGGGGGTACCAGGTACAAGGGCATAAGTACTCGTAGCTGCGAACTACTGGGATCCGGTAGTATCCATCGTGCAGTACAACTGTTCCAGTACCGTACCTACTAAGTACCGTACAGACCAATACCGTAGAATGGCTCACTGGAAAAAGCTGAGCTGTCCGGAAAAGAACACATACATGCATCATGCATGAAGGCAAACACCAAGACACGCTGTCATCTCTGGTCTGTGGTGCACGCAAGTTTGACCACTCACAGCACCGAGCACTGAGTAGCTGAGCTCTAGCTGGCAGAATTTTCACCACTATCGCTGCTGAATGTCGCTCCAATAGATCTGAAAACTGAAAACTCTCTCTTTCCGTCTTTTAAAAACATCGCAGCCCATTATCGCATTCATCAACTACTGGACTAACTGAAGTGTGCAACATGGGAGCATCCAACTCCAAACTAGAGGATCTGTCGGTGGAAGATATCTGCGAGTATGTTACCCAGCTCGGTAGCAAGTACAAGAGCTATGGAGAAGCCATCAATTCGAATGCTCTCGATGGAGAGATCTTGGCTTCCATGGAGCTGGACGAGGAAATGAAAGAGACGATGGAGTGCCTAGAAATTACCAACTTTTTGCATCAACGCGTGCTATTGAAAAAGTGGCGCAAGGCCAAAGAGGTAACGGGAGAGAACGCCCCGGAAGGAAAGTCTCTTCCATCAGCCGCCGGCGTCAAACCAGAGCTCGCGAGAAGCTCTACGACCTTTTCCGCACAAACAGACGCGTCAGAAATCACTTTGGACACGGCCATGTCAACGGCAGTTTCCTCCTCCAACTATACCAGACGCATGGAAGATCAGCAAGATGAGGATGAGCGTTACTGGGGCCCGCCATGTCCGCCCGCTCCTGTACCCGTCGGTCTCGTTGTCAGTGTGGAGCAGCAGCAGCTTGTGGATACTTTTAGCCTGCCGAAATCGGAGGACCTCCTACCGGCTGATTCTCAAGACCTGCACCCCTTTCGGAGGATTGCTGAGCAATGCCTTGGGGATATGAGATCCAGTGTAGCAGAGGTCAACCTCCTGGATACCACCCATTTTGAGGACAAGAGCGGCATGAATGTACGTTGGTGATGGACACGGCAGTTTCGGGCGTGTTTCTTCCTTCTTGTATGCTAACTCCTATTTTTGATGCTACCGTATGGTTTGTCCACGCAGAATCTTGCAGTTGTGTGGCCAGGTCAAGAGACACCAGTCAGAATGCATTTTGATAAACCCGGAGATTGGGACGCCTGTAGGCGATTCATCTTGGGGTCTGATGAGGACTTTTACATGGAGGATTGCGCCAAGGAAATTGCACAAGAACTTGGCTTCAAAGAACCTGCGCGGTACTATGGATATGTCGTAAGACAAAATGGTGTACGAGTCGGAACTGTGTGCACTGTCGTAGAGCTCACTAAGAGCGAAGAAACGTCTCATCAAGAAAAGGTGGACATTTTGAAGTTCTGCGCCACAGCCGCAGAACGACAGATCGAAAGACGTCGCGTCTTGTTGGAGCGGACGCAGCATTTGGCACAAGGCATCGATCAACTGAAGAAGTCGGGTGTGGATCAAGTTGTCGAACCTCCTTTTGGACCTGTTAAAGCTGTCATGGCTTCTCATCTGGCAGACCGAGACACCCTGTTTCCTTATCCAACAGAACCAGAGACACATCAGCCCTACAATGGGAGCCCGACCTTGCCTCATTTCTCAAGGAGAAGCGCCCACATGCCCTCGTATTCGAATGCGCTGCAGGCCGACGCAGCGCAGCGAATGCACCTCTCCTACTCGACGTCCCAGGTTGATCCAATCGCGAAAAATGACATGCAACGAACGGCCCAGATGAATTCTATGAAGCTGATGCAAATGGATCCTCTGTCCGAAGAAGCCAAGGTCATCCAGAAGCTGGTAGACATGACAGGAGCTCTTTTTGGAGCAGAGTACGCTTTCGTGTCTTTCCTCGACCACCAACACTTCTACGAACTGTTTCCTACTTTTCCTCAGGGAGAAAAGGCTGTATCTGCCAAGTTTCGTTCCTTTTTGAACGATACTTGTGAGCCTTTGCGACGACACCCAATGACCGGGGAAACTTTTGTTTATCGAGCGAGTCGGTCAGGTGCACTGTGTAACTACACCGTGATGGATCCAAGTCCACAGCATCAATGTTTTGTCGTTCACGATGTCGCTCGAGACGAATCGTTGGTGTATCAAAAGGAGCAATATGATATTGGGTTTTACAGTGGTGCCCCCATCATTGTGAGAGGACATGCCGTGGCCGGTCTTTGCATGGTTGCCATGCAAGCAAAGAGGAACTTCAGTCGGTCCCAAGAAGCCCAACAAGAACACCTAGCCCGGTTGATCGGACAGCAGCTAGAGACATGGGCACTTGGACAAGAGGTCAGAAAGCTTGAAAATCATCGGTCGCTGTTGCTGACCGACAACACCCAAAGCCAGGCGCTGTCACGAATGCCGTCCAACCGACCGGAAGGGCACGCGGCTCTGGTTTTCACAAGTGTCGAGGGCGTCGATGCGTTGCGAATATGCAATGGTCTCGAGAGGGCTCTTCTCCTTCACGATCATGTAGTGCGGAGCAAGCTGGTCGAAAACGGTGGATACGAGGTTATGAGGGAAGCGGACGGTTCGTTCCAACTGGCTTTCATGGACGTTGTGGACGCCGTGAACTTCGCCCTGCAAACCCAAGAGGCACTATTCCAGGCGCCGTGGGATGAGGACATCCTCGCTCAGCCGGAGGCAAGGGCGGATTGCTCCAAGTCCTTTCGTGGCCTGCGCGTGAAGATGGCTGTTCATAGTGGCGATGTGGAACTAGCATGTGAGGCACTATCTGGCAGGGTCTCTTATACCGGCGAGACATTCCACATTGGCAAGTGCTTGGGAAGCATGGGCCACGGCGGGCAGATCCTTGTGACGTCGGATGTTTGGGATATTGCTTCCCATTTAGTCTCAAGTACTCTGGGCTCGCCTCAAGTTCTTGACCTGGGTTGCCATGTGATGGCTTCAGGAAGCAGCGACATACATGACGGTGTCACTATTCAGAATATTATCCAATTGGTACCGAGCTCTCTGGCGCATGATTACGTTGAAAACCGGCGACTGCTGACCGGAGAACGGTGCGCTGCGGCAACAGTTGGGCGTGTATTCCCAGCTATCAAGACGACGAAAGCGGTCAGTGCTTCCTTTCATGATGCGCCGTGTTCCAGTAACAATATTTCGATCGTGTCGGTGAATACTAGCGAGGTACAAGCAATTGCAGACGATTCAAGCCTTGTGCTTGCAGCCCTTTCGAAGACCATTGATACCGTCCTGAAAGAGAACTTCGAAGGAGGATATCAATGCAAGGACTTCCTGGTAGCGTTTCACGCAGTTTCTGATGCAGTACGCTTCGCGTTGAAGATTCAGGATAAGCTTGAGAAGGAAAATGTTCTCGATGTTTGCTTGAAGAACAAGGTCAGGATTGGAATCCAGGAGGGAGTCTTCGAAAGCATGGGACCTAATCCCGTGACTGGGAGGGCTGAATACTTCGGAGCTGTTTCTCAGTATGCTTCGCTTGTTGCCGAAGCCGCATCCCCGGGGTGTGTTTATTTGGGCAAGGCAGGTTCAGACCTTGACGCCTTCCTTCAACCTGTCACCAGTGGTTTCATGCTGGACTTCACTGGTCGGAGGTCCTTCCAAGGGGTAGACGAGGAGTTCATTCTGTACAAGTGCCAACCATGCAGGTCCTGGTATGATTCAATGATGGACAAACGGGCAGGACGCAGGTCCCTCCAGGCGCCTTGGCGAGATTATTACTAGCGAGAGGACTTGGCTTGACCTGCGTCCTTCTTGGATGCGCCCCCCTTGCGTTGGCGGCTATGACTTTCATCTTGTTTTTCGGCTAGATTTGAATGCAGTACATGTAAATATGCTACATTAGACTACATTATTAGCTATGTAACGTCAAATCACTTAGAAAGCTCAGTTGTGATTGGCTGGGTGACAATCACTCTCAGGAAGGGATTGTTGATGATGGCGGAAATTGGAAAGATGGGACATTTGCTACTGGTAGGAGCGAGCGACAAACCCAGAACGTTTGATGGATCCTAGCACAGCCAAGCTGCTGGCGTGATACTATAGAAACTCTCTACCATACTGTATGGATGAGCTATGGATGTACTAGTAGAGAGTATTATGCTTGAAGTATCCGACACTCAAGTTGCCTCCTTTCTCCCCCATTGTGCAGTATTTACAATGCAAGACGAAGTTCCATTCAATAGTTCATGTGCTTGCTTGTCTGGGGCGGTGCTAGAAACTGGATCCGCGTGTATCACGTACAGCCGTACACATGCAGAGTATTTACATCAAGTTGTTTCTTCTCTGGATGTGCACAGCAATCGCCGGGCATGTGGCTTTAGCTGATCATTCAGAATGGGACATGTCGTCGATGATCGAGTCATCCATAATGGAGAGAACTGTTTCAATCATGTTCATGCTGAGCTGTTGCTTCTCCTGCGTTGACACGGTTCGATGGCCATTCTGTCCTCCGCGGTTGTGCTGTGGAGAATCACGAGAACTGTTCCTTACTCCGTTGCCCATGAGGTAGATCAAAGTGAGGTTATCAGGTGAAGGAGGGAGAGAGGCGCTTGCCGCGTCGCGGTTTCCACCATTGTGAAGACGAGCAGAGGTTGGTGAAGGACTAATCATAGTTTTTGGAAGATGCAAAATTGTGAGGGAACCGTTTGCTGAGATTTCGTGGCATGTTTTCGCATGATGTGGAAATCCTTTGGTCACTGGGTGGAAGTCCACTTCTTGATTGGAGACCACCTGAGCCAATGAGATCAAGCAGGTGTACACTGTCGTCATTTTGATGGTGACCAGAGACACCCTCAAAAAAGCTTTCATCTAAGTAGTCCATGATGGAGTTCTGACCAAGTGATTTCCATTTGTCCAGTGAAAATCCATGCTTGATAAAAGGAGATGGAAGCAAACCGTTTATACTCGAAATAATGTTTTCTTCATTTTTTACCCCATATCTTCGCAAAAGGTATCTTCGAGATCTTCTTGCTTTGTGGCAGTCAACTTCCTCCCGCTTCTGCCTTTTTTGACATAGAGGACTGTGGGCTGGCTGACGTCTGTCTAGACAAGATCTAGATCTTCCATGCATCAGCTCTTCAATCCCCTTAGCAATCCCCTTAGCAATAAGCTCACATTTTAGACTAGAGTAAAAGTCATTTTAAGACCGGGTGAAGATTAAGACCATGTAATTAATAGAGGTTCTTACGTAGGATCCTACCTAGCTTCAGTAGCAGAGCAATAGAGCTGCTTCCTAAGTGTTCCGTAGAATCTTACAGGGCTCTCCTATGTAGGATCCTACACAGTTAAGTACTGTAAAGTCTTAAACTGCAGAGAAAAAGAATTCGTCATAAAAGTGAGGATATTTTCAATCAACCGTAACTCCACCAATAAGTACACTCTGATCTTGGGGAATTTAATGGGATACTCAACAACATGTGCCCTTTCGATTCAGCTACTTAGAAGTACAATATTCGAGATCCACCTCTTAAGAGAATAATCCGCGGAAAGGTCGGTCGTCGCATTTCACTCTTATGTATTCGCTCCGGTCTTTTAAAAATTGGTTGCAACTGAACATACAATTTTTAATGCAGGCCATGGAAGCAGGAGCCAATCCAGAGCCAGTAGAGCCAGTAGAGCCAGTTAAGCCACTCCTCCTTTTGGATAGCCAACCAAACTAAGATCACTATGGTGTCTCTTTGCGAGAAACCCACCCATCCCACCCAGGCTGCTCAGTGCAGTGTTTGGGTGCCAACAGCTCTGGGTTGCTTGGTGACCTAAATATCACTAATCCCACTCTGTTCCCCAACTCTAGCACTATTGTGTCAACACGGCACAACACAACTGTGCCTGGATAGTCGTAATGAACTCAATGTAATCTATATTGTGGCCAACTGAGGCAGTGGCTGGGACTCGATGAAGACCCCTTCCATCATTGCGCTCCAGAAACCATCAAGACTTTTAAAATCATGACCCTGATGAAGGGATGGGGCAGCTTCTTAACCATGTTCTGAATCAACATGTTCTAAAGAGGTTTCTAAAGTAGCCATTTAAATACTTTTGGAATACTCCTTTCCCAACATGCTGTTCATATTCTAAGGAGACTTGCCCCCATACGACTAATGAGGGATTGCAGCAATGAAAGTGACACTTTGAGGGCACTTCTGGAGACTTTGTGCAAAAGTTTAGCAGCTGCTGTGCCACTTAAGCTTCAACAAAAGCTTCCAACTTTTCGTTTCAACCCCTGATCTGGCGTTTGCATTTCTGACTTGGAAAAGAACCATTCCATGAGGGAGGATGTCGCTGATGAAGGTGACAAAAGAGCAGTTAACAAAGAAAACTTTAAAAGTTAGTTCCAGAGCTAGTAGACTTGTATTTCGCAAAGTGGCCATATTTCTCCATTGGAGTTTGGAGCGTGGTGCCGTGAGTTCAACTAGCTAGACTAGTCTAGACTACCAGCCTGTTTTTTTTTTGGGCCATGGCTAGCTAGCTAGGTCTACATGTAGTACTTGGTACCAGTAGTAGGGGGGCCCGGGGCTGTCTCGTGCTTATTCATGACTCGACTCGTTTTTCATCTATCATCATGCCGAAAATCGTTGTGCCAAGTGGCGAAAACCCAAACGGAACAGCAACAACACTCTGTCTTTGGATTTGGAGCTCACGACTAATCTTGCCACAAACTCAACAGAGTTCTTGAGCCGATGCCATCCCCACCACAATACACATCCACAATGCTTCAAACGCACTTTGACACGTTTTTACTCGCAGTTGCTTCGTCCACAGACAACTTCTTAGTAGGAGTTTCCTCTGGGCTGTCCACACCAGCCCCATCCACGGGAGAGTTTCTCGACAACCACTTTTTCCGAGTCAACTTCGTGGTTGCCCTTTGTAATGCCTCTGGAACCCTGCTTGCAACATATCTTGGGGACACTTTGAGGACGCTTCCCGAGATATTGCTGAAGAAGTTGGCAGCAGCAGTGTCCACCTCCTCTTCGCCAGAATCTTATCGCATTAATTTTTCGGTTCCGTCCTTCCTGGCTGCGGTAGCCTTTGCATTTTTGGCCTGGAAGGAGTTCCACGACGGAGATGGAAAGGATGAAGTTGACAACAAAGGAAGTAAGTCAGATGCAGATGACAAGAGCAGGAAGAAAGAGATCCCTCGTAATAACCAGAGCCGCCTTTCGTTCGCCATAGCCTTGCCGATGACCTTGAATAATCTGGCTGGAGGCGTTGCAGCTGGAGTGATGGGCATTTCCATACTGGAGGCAACAGCTTATGCATTCGTGGTGTCACTGGGATCCATGTCGTTGGGACATTCCTTGGCGACGCGGGTAGTGAGCATGCAGCAGCAGAGTACTAGCCCGCAAGGTAGAAGGGATGCCAGTCGATGGTGCCGAAATATTGCTGTGCTTGTGTACGTCTTGCTCAGCTTGCAGTCATTCATGGGGGTTTAAACCAAAAAGGAAAGCAAAAGTTACAAGTTGTACTACTTTACCATTGTTACAGTGTTTCTGTCCTCCTTCGTTGATCCATGATGTATTCTCTGAATGATTCTTCATTCGTTGGCTCAGCGGTTTCGACGAATTTGATTGAGGTAGAGGATGCTTGCATGATGAGCCAAGAATGAGAATGACATCGCGGTACGAGCCCGGTACAGGGCACGGTAGCTATTAATAGAGCGCGTCATAATCTCGACAGTAGCCTTGATTGCTTTCGGTTGCCCTCTAGTAGCGAAGCATGCTCAGGATGTTGGCCTAGGATCTTTACGTTGAAAGGGTTGCCGACAAACGTCTTGCTGTCGCTGACACAAGCGACGTCCAACTCGCACAGCTCCAATCTTGCAGCAAGGACCGCTCGTTTTATTTCCCGCTTCATCCGTGCCAGGAATGGAAGCAACCATTGTGGTGCGTGCAAATTTCGCCAGATGGAGGGGTTGAGGATAGGTCCAATCATGGAGAGGACTTTTCCCATATCGTGCCTGGCACTACCTCCTGGAACTGGCCAGCTATGGCCAACTATTAATAGCTAGCTAGGTACCGTAGGTGGGAGTCAGACGGTAGCTTCTGGTACCTTGATGCTTCTCTTGAAAGGGTCGCGGAGACTGAGACTCCGGGTAGCATTCTTCGGAACAAGTGTTTAGCCGCTTGTGCTGGCTAAAATCTCAGCCATCAACCAGTAACCACTCAAAGAATTACAGCAGTGCGCCATTCAAGAACGTCCTTCCCGCTTACCCGACGTGCCTGGCGCTGTCGCCCAATCGAAGCAGCGTCGACGAGGGAAAGGAAGATCGAGTGGAACAAATGAGGCAAAGGCGACTTCGCAAACTGAGAAGGATTTGCCGTGCTGTACCAGGTAACTGTAGTGCTGTGTTTGAGTTGGTTGTAGTCAGATAAGATAGGCGAGGGATCCTCCAAGGCATTCCTGGTGAGCGGCAAAGAGGCGGTAGGCTTACAGAAGCAGTGGCAGTAGGGAAGATACACTGTGTGTACTAGCTAGAAAGGCTACCAGGACCATGCCGCCTCCGTCAACCGACGATATAGAGATCACCAACTACGATGTACTAGCTGATGAAGTCTCTAATCCTATATCATCAGGCGAGAGTGAAGTTGGATTGAGCTTGGCGGCTCACAGCTACCATGTGGGCAACAATCGATTGGAGGTTCTGTGCAATATTCAGGCACAGACCTTTAACGACCTTCTGGCCAAAAAAGATGAGTCCGGCAGTTCTGCCCTTGTGGAGAGGATTATGAATATTGTGCAGAATCAGTGTGTCCCCAAAGGAAGATTTCTAGAGCGAAGCACGAAGGGAGAATGGAAGGAAGTGGAAACAGAGAAGGCACGACTCCTCGTCCGTCAGGCTTTAGAAAACCAGGGCACCGCTACGACCACCACAAGACCCGGAGCAGCGAAGAAGGAGGAAGAGGCAGAAGCAGCAGAGATTCAACAAAAGAAGAAAGAATCAGATGCGGAGAAGAAACGTAGACGAAGGAGCTCGTTGCTGCGACGTTCTGTATCGTCCAGTATGCTGCCCAACTTTGGAGACCTAGGCATGGCCGGTTTGGGCGGGAAACCCTTTGACGACAAGAAGAAGTCAACGCGCAGGGAGATTTCCCCTCAACCTTCTCCTGCTAATTCACGTGCTTCATCTCCGGTTCCACCCGCCGACAGATCTGGCCCTAGGCCTGCTTTTGGACGCTCTCAGTCCGTAGACATGGGACAGGCCATCAGAGCTAAAAGGGACAGGAGGTTGGCCGTGTCAAATGCCCTAGAAGCAAATCCCCTTTTGGTGTCGGAACCTATGAAAATGGATGTGCTGCTCAATACGGCAAAAACTGCACTTCTCCCAGGTACTGATTTGCACGGAAACAATCGTTTACGGGTGATGGTGCAGATTCAGACAGGTGGTTACCAAGGAGCAGATGAGGAAACACAAACGAAAATGGCGGAATCCTTGTTGAACACTATCGAGAGCTTTTGGGGTGGCAGGATTCTCTCAAAAGTCCCTTCCAGGAATAAATCCGCTGGTGATTCCTTCCTCAAACTTGACAAAGACCACTCCATTAGCGCCATGAAAAACTTGTTGAGTGGCAAGGCAGCGGAACAAGAAGAAGAGGCGACAATCGGAGAAGCCCCTGACCCAAAAATCAAGCAAGGACGCCGCGCTTCGCTCAAAGCAATTCAAAGTATTGCATCATCGGGGGCAACAGGGAGCTCGGCATCCATTCTTCCTAGTAGCCTTCCGGCGTTGCCAGCTGATATGCAGCATTTAAGGTCTGCAGCAGTGAAGAGTCTTCAAAAACGAAAGCAAAGGCAGGGTCTGAATAGTCGCATCCGTGGATTGACTGCAGACAAGGCGGCGGTCTTCCAAGACGGTAGCAGCAATGCATCTGTGATGTCGTCCTCGGTTGCGCCTGGGAAAACCTCGCCAATCCCTACAAAACTGGGTTCTCCCGTGCCTTCGGCGTCGAAGGTTATCAGCAATATGCCCTCTCACGCAATGCCACATATACAGCAATACCGACAAACGAGTAGTGGCGCGTCTGTGGCGAGTACTGCAAGCCAGATGAGTACAGCAAATTCATACTATCCCCCGCCTGGCAACTTCCAGCGACAGGGGAGTATTAGTAATGCATCCGTTGGCGGAATGTCGACTGGGAGTTCGAACACACAAATGACGATGAACACAATGAATGCGGCAAGAACCATGGCGGCTATCAATTTAGGAGGCCGACAGAATCAGATGATGCACCCTGGCATGATGCAACCCTCTGGCATGGGTGGCCCGATGTTGGGCTCTGAGCTCCAGATTCCCGCAACCGTCATGAACGCACAACAACAACAGCACATGGCCGCACAACAACAGCAAATGGCCGCACAATTTCAACAAATGGCACCACAGCAGATGATGCCACAGATGCCCGCTTACCAGCAACGTGCGTCTGTTGTGATGTCATGTGTTCCGGAAGAGGTGTTCAACGCTGCGGCTGCCGCACCCTATTCACCACCACCTCTGACAGCAGACCAGCTTTCCCAACTTAACCAGGGGTTGTCGCCTGATCCATATGATGGGGGTATCCAGGGAGTAAGGGCAGGTCCCCAAGATCGCACCAGTTTGTTGAATTCTACTGGTAGCGATGGATTGCCCAAGTTTGCACAAGGAGAGATGGAATTGCTCATCAAAGGGCTGGAAATGCAAGAGAATCAAGCACAGCATCCAGGTCAGGGGCATTGACGGAGGCATTGTGGGTGGCACAGGAGTGAGACTTCGTTGGCGCTGTGCAAATCAAGTTCGTGAAATAGATGTATGTTTGTAACTAGTAGTAAGCGTGCGGGAAATGATTGGATACGAGATTTGACTGTGCGAGACGTCGACACATGGGGACTTTCGGATTGCTTGTGAAGCATGCATCTCAACTTTTCAAGAAACCGGAAGAGCGCGTGCGAAGGTGTTGCCTTCCGCGTCAACCGAAGGATACAAAGGAGGGTGGAACTTCGTACATCGATAGAATAACGTGTCTAATAATGTGCTACCTGATCCCAAGTAGAACAGGTGTACCGTACGACTACCAGGTACTCGCTGCTAGCAAAAGCAACCCACAGCCGTCATGACTGGTTCCAATGGCTACAGGCATGTATCTATACAGTGCACTTACCGGTTTGAAAGCAGATTGCCTTCCTCTTCCTGACAGCATCAATTTTCAGAATTCCACAATGCACCCCCGCAGCCAAACATGTCCAAGTGGCTGGCTGGCACCTCAAGGAAGAACTTGCACTGGCCCGTTCAGCCTTTCAAAGCGACCTTCCTGAAACCAGCAGCGGGGCATGTCTTCGCATCCCCAGGAAACAGTCTCCGAACCATATCTCCACTCCACAAGCTGGGCCCGTGACTTTATAGCTATGGCTAGCTAGTACTACTAGCTAGCAAAGGTGTGCTCCTCGATACTTTAATAAAATTATTTTATTGTAGTTACCTTGGGATCTCAGATCTCGGCTTGTGTTGCTATTGAATAATTCGTCAGAAGAAAAGCCATACCGGAATAGGTCGATGCCGTTGAACGATGCTGTCTTTAGTGGAGATTGTCACATTGGCTGGTGCTTTTGCGGTTCGTAAGTCCCATCAAAGGATACCAGCAGTATCGAATAGTGCAGTATCGAACAGGCCTTTCAGTTACTTGCCGTTGCATGCCAGTCCGTCTGAAGAAGTACCACTAATCATTAGAGAGTGGGAGTCAGGAGAAGGTCAAGGGATCCTCGACGTTCTAATGTCAGCGGACACTGAAGATACTTTCAATCCTGAAGGCACATTTGAAATGGACTGCTCGTCTGAATTCCTCTTGAAAAGAATGCTATGATCCTGAAGATGGCGGGTGCTTTCTCGTAGCAGAATTGGTCAACCCACCCGACGATGATTCCGCCATAGTTGGAACGGCAGGACTGATTGTGGGAACTCGGATACAATATCAGACTTCTGGTGCCTCGCAATCATCGGGTGGCATTACTGCCGCCATTCGACGGTGCAGTTGCAGTCTTCCTTTACTGCTGGAGGTGGACGATGAAGCCAACCGGATGACTTGCAACAATATCTTGAAGCAATTATTGGTTTTTATCGAAGAACGGGCTTTGCTTGCAAAGGCAACCCAAGTCATCACACTGGCATATCCCGATTCTACAATATCCTCATTTGCAAGTAGTAAGCCGAGCCCGAAAATCCTTGAGTCTCTGGGGTACCAAGTCCTTCCACAGCAACTTCCAGGTGTTGATGCTATACAATATGGAAAGGAGCTGGGGTACCGGTAAGTCAGCGCCTCTATCCAAAGAAAGTGCGGGGAACTTCATTACACAGTCTCTTGGCCTGTAACTGGGGCAACTATTAATTTCTTCCTGATGCTCAGCAGGTGCAGATAGTAGTCTCACCCATTCATACCTTAAAAGTGTCACTGGGACTGCGCAATTATTAGTCCATGCGAATCTCAGAATGACAAGCAGCAACAGTTGTCGCTTTCTCATGATGGATCCTCTTTGAGAATTTTGTCAGTGCCAGCAACATCCAAGCCCAACGTAGAAAAAAAAACAAAGGCCCCAAGCTTGGCCGTTTCCATTTCGAGCTGTTGCTCTGTGGTGATTCTGCGATAATATTATTGTGTACTGATTAATCTAACGATCTAAGAGATGTAAAGTTTGTATTTCCAAATAAGTGAGCAGTTACTGATTATTTTCTAGAATAAGCCTGCTAATTGTAAAGCTGTAAAGCTGAATTGTAAGCTGTATCCCGTCGCACTCCCTTACAGCTGAAATGAAGCTGGAGCAAGAAACGATAGGAG
>CAICTM010001852.1:0-21506 GCA_903772945.1 Seminavis robusta
TCAGGTTCTGTTTAAGCTTGGTATTTTCGGCTGAACTATTTGTTAAGAAGATGTAACTATAGTACCGTTCTTCAGCGTATTCCGAGACTTTCTTCTGGTCATCGGCTCCTAGGTCAGCGTATGCTGTGTTTGGGTGGAGTAGTTTCGCCGTATGCAGCAGGGCTGCATCGTGTATCTTGGAAATACCACGGATTTTGCAATGTCCTTTTTCGTGGTAAATTGCTCGTGGTATTCGGAAGCGGTAAGGCTCCCTTGGTGGAAATTCAACAGTTGTTTTTCCAGTTGGAATAATGTGTGGTACACAAAATTATCATCGGTCTGGGCCATGATCGTCTTATGGATCATTTTTCGTAGCTCCAGTGGGTCGCATCTAACAGGACGTCTTCGTAGTCCGTGTTCTGCTTCATCTTGTCCTTTAATAGTCGGGTGCACTGCCCTAGGATCAAGTTGAATGCCTTGCCTCTATTTTCTTGTAGTTTTGCCAACCTCGTAAGGTGGGTCTTCATCAGCCCTGCATACTCTGTCTCTCTCGAGTCTCGCCGAGTTCCTCGTCCGGTGGATCTTCTATGGCTGCAGTGAGGTTGGCTATTTCATTTTCGAGTTTTGCTTTCTCTATCGTTAGTGTGCGTAAGCTACCGAGATTGGGTTTTCAATGACCTCTGCTATCTCGTCTTCCAGTAGCTCTAGGCTTTCCTCGGTCGCCGTTAGGAGACGAAGGTTGTTCTGTTCACGTCGTTCCGCTGCCGCGTCAAGCCTGTTCCGGGTCTCCTCTGAGTACACCGGTGCTACCAACACTGTCTGTTTTCAGGTTGCGTAGCTCATTGCTCATGTCGCACCCATCGTTTGTCCAACGTGGATGACGATCTTCTCCCATGTGCGTATCATTTGGTCTGCCGTTCCAGATCCAGTTGTACCGAAATTAAACACATGTGTGTCGAGGGCTTTGCATGAACTTTCTGCTGGTTCGACGATGGCTGGTTCTTCCATGTCCTCGTGCTTGCCGCCTCCTCGGCCACCTCGTCCTTTACCTCTACCGCTCATTGTCTATGCTACGGTAGGTGGACTATTTCAATTCGTTGTTTTTTGATTGACTAGCTCTTTTAATTTAAGTTCTCGTCCGACTACTTATTCGTTCTTATGGCTATGGGCGATAAATTCAATTATACTCCTGGCTAGGGAGTGTTAAATCTATTTACTAAAGATCTTGCAGGGAGGGAACGATTGCTTCACACACTGTGCGGTCGTTTCCACTCCGAACCCGTTTCTTTGTATTGTTGATTCCTTGTTGGGTGCCTTTCCTTTGGCCCTGCGCTGGCACTATGGCTTTCGCGCTTGTTGTTGGCTCTGACAGTTCCGGCTGGATGCTGTCGGCTCTCGCAATCCTTGTGGATTCTGCCGATGTAACTCTGCTGCGTCGTCGACTGCAGCTCCTATCGGCACGACGGTCTCGTCGTCCGATCTTGTTCTTCGAATCCGTCCTCGGATCCTTCACTCGTTGCTGTCGTTCGTTCGACAGGCTTCTCTTGTTGCAGCGTCGCTGTTGCTGTCGATCCTTCGACAGGCTTCTTCTCTTGGTCGGTATCGTATCGTCTTCCTTGCAGCGGTAGCGTCGTCCTCGACGTTCTTCTACCCGTCGCGTCGTCGTCGGCCGATCCGTACTCGATCCTCTTGCGTCTTCCTGCTACCGTTTGCTTCGTTGCTTCGATAGGCTCCTCTTTTCGCTTCTTCGCTGTCGATACACCGACTACTGCTATTCGATAGCAGTGCTTTTTCAGTAGTATGTTAGTTGCTCTAAGCTCTCTTCTAGTTTACTGTTGCTATTGAGATACTACTGAAAAAGTGGGTTCCTTGGCTTTTTCTACTGGCATCAAATTCTAGTACAGAGGTACAGGTTGAATCCCTAATCGCGAATCCCCAACATGGACGACCCCCTTGCCACATGGACAACCGTTTTCATGGGCATACTTGAGGACTTCAAAATGTCCACCTCTAGCAGCAGCTTCACATGTGTGCTCATCCCATGGACAACCATTTTCATGGGCATACTTGTGGACTTCAAAGTGTGCATTTGCAGCAGCAGCTTTACATGTGTACTCAGACCATGGACAGCCATTTTCATGGGCAAACTTGAGGATTTCCAAGTGTCCATTCTCAGCAGCAGCTGCACATGTGTACTCAGACCATGGGCAGCCATATTCATGGGCATACTTGAGGACTTCAAAGTGTGCATTTGCAGCAGCAGCTTTACATGTGTACTCAGACCATGGACAGCCATTTTCATGGGCAAACTTGAGGATTTCCAAGTGTCCATTCTCAGCAGCAGCTGCACATGTGTACTCAGACCATGGGCAGCCATTTTCATGGGCATACTTGAGGACTTCAAAGTGTCCATTTCTAGAAGCTTGACTGCAAGTACTGATGTGCCATGGACAGCCATTTTCATGGGCGTACTTGAGGACTTCCAAATGCCCAAATATAGCAGCAAACAAGCAAGTGAGTCCATCCCATGGGCAGCCATTTTACTGCCAACCCTGGCAATGAATGTGCAAACACTGACTTGGTCAAGAGTTTTGTGTCCTGAGTTGCCAGAGTCCCAGTGTTCTGCACAT
The DNA here is from genome assembly GCA_903772945.1 of Seminavis robusta. Taxonomy (NCBI): domain Eukaryota; phylum Bacillariophyta; class Bacillariophyceae; order Naviculales; family Naviculaceae; genus Seminavis; species Seminavis robusta. The sequence goes on from CAICTM010001852.1 coordinate 2,610, forward strand.
AATACATTGTAAAACACCGCATTGTACATGGTGTCAGTGTTGTTTGCTGGGCGCTTCCCAGTACCAATAGATATATCCTTTACTGCTGGAGGACTCTCCACATTGTTACAATAATCCTTGTACAGATGGTTTAGTTTCTTGTTGACACCTCCCACAAAGGCATACTGTCCCATTCCCAGGAATGGAAGAATCCCCCCAATCCAGAGGTCTGTCTCTTCCAAGAAAGAGTCAACAGGATGTGGCAACAGTTTCTGCCGTTTGGGGCTTCTGGGCTGGGAAGACATGATGGGGAAGATTGTTGTTCTGTATGATGATGATGAAGATGATGATGTATACTTGGAGCTTTCTTGTTGTAAAGGAAGCTATCTTTTGTGATTTCTTGGTGGGTGACTTTCGTTTTGGCGAAGAATTCCACGATGAACGTGGAACGTGGAGTTGCAGTCATCAATCATCAGTTTTATGATGGGAGAAGCGTGTGTGAATAGGAGTATTCATTCTTGCATCCTTCATATCCCTTTCATCAAACCGTAGCCATTCTCTTTAATCCTTTTGTTTGCGGTTTTGAAAATCTCTCAACGCGGCGGGATCCAATGAGATCTGGATCGTCCATCGTTCTCATCCATCATCGCCCATCGCCATCCCCAACCACCAAACATGCTGGCCAACAAAGCACCTCTGTGATCATTGGGAAGTAATAACATTGGGGTGACGAATAGAAATAGAAAAGGATGAGTGAAGCACAGCTCAAGTCGTTGGTTCTTATCCCAAAGTTCACGGGGGGGCTTTCGATGATTGGGTGAGTTTTGGCACTTTTGCTTCGCTCCAAGTTAGTTGCCTGCAATCTGCAATGTAGCTGGTTCGCGGTACAGTACCGATCTTCTACAATGGTAACTCTCAAACCACTTGCACTCTTGCACACTGTTGATGTTTCGCCGTATCTTTGCATTCAGGTCAAGCATTGTCTGCTGGGATATCCTACGAGATAGACAGAAAAAATTGAAAAAGGTCTACCATCGGCTTCTTCTAGTGATGAGTTCCATGGATATCGTCCTCTCCTTTTCCCTGTTCTTGTCAACATGGCCTATTCCAGAAGATACTCCCAACGCCCCCTGGTTGGCAGCTGGCAATGATGCCACCTGCACAGCACAAGGCTTTGCTCAGGTTTTCTTCATGCCAGCCCTCTTCTATAACGCTTATCTGTCCATCTACTATGTATTGGTGATTGTCTATGGCTGGTCGGAGCGCAGGATTGTTCCTCTCGAGAAATGTGCGCATGGATTCACATTTGTCTTTAGCTGTGTGACCGCCTTTACGGCGTTGGCACTCGGCATGTATGGATCCAACTTTTTGGTATGGTGTTTCATTACTGGATCATGGAACATTCAATTGGCCATCAACATTGCTTGGCAGTGGGCAGCCTGGGTGGTCGTTTTGTCATGATGGGGTTTCTATGTTGGAAGATTGGGAAGCAGTTTCGGGCGCAGCAAAGGTACGGTGAAGAGGCTGTACGAGCCACCATGGATCATCAGCAAAGCGATCGACGAACCAGTTGGTTGCAAAAGAAGACATGGTCCAACATGTCATTCAAGGTATCCCTGGAGGGAAATTCGTCCAGGAGGACCAGCACTTTCACGATGAATTCCCAGCCCTCCCAAAGAAGGAACAGGAAGGAGCAAGTCATGCGTCTAATCACAACACAGGCAGCTCTGTATTCTTTCTCCTATTTGCTGACAGAATCTTCCAACATTGCAGTCAGCATTGCCTACTACACCAGTGATCCAGTAGGATCAGTTCCTGTTTGGGTGTTGCAATACGCACTGATCACCATTCCTCTCCAAGGTACGTCTTTATTTGTGGGGATTCAATCTTGACGAACTGAGCAGTGGCGAATAAAGTCTTGCTGACACTAATGAATCGCTTCTGGTTCAGGTTTTTGGAATTGTTTGATCTATTTCAGACCAAGATTCTTGAAATGGAAAGAGGAGAGAGCAGAGAAAATGGACGCTACAAGAAGAACCGAAACGGGAGGAGATACCCAGCAATTCCCAGCACAAAACGCTTTAGGTTACGCTCCTGCGTCAACCGTCAACAGCTGCCCCAACGTGGAGGAAGGAAAACAAGAAGAGGCGGAATTCGATGAAACGATTGACGAAGAAACATCCACCGTGTTGCCTAACCTTTGCATGGAGGATTTTGATGAGGCAGAAATCCATTCTCAGCTTGCCATTGAATTGAACAATTCAAAGCTGGCCTCGTCGGAATACATGACAACATGCAAGGAACAGGAGGAACAGCCCGAACAAAAAAGTTGACGAGGAAGTTCAGCAGCAAGTTGAAGCGAAACTGCGGGCAGGGTCGAACAGAACGGAAGACGACCTCGAATCGTGAGTTCGCTTCTACCTATGCTTTGAGCGTACTTTTATTAGTGGACTGGTCGATGGGAAGACCCCACAAACAGCATCCACGTACATCATCGTGCAAGAACGAGCACGGGACGGCATGCGGGTAAACAAACTAAGCTGCGTTTATGCAGCAAACGAACTTCAGATGCCGGTCCACAAATGCAGCAAGCCCCGCGCCCAGCAAATCTTCAACAATTTGCCAGGATTACGGTGGATGGAGTGTCATCAAAGACGCGGAATGACAAGAGCAAAGCGTTCCATTACACATACCATCAATCCCAAATCCACATCACCCCGCACGTTGTGGGTTCATTATGTTGGAACGCTATCCTACATGATAGTGTTCACCTTCGGGAATCAGAAAATCACCGAGCAGGCCGCCAAACTAGCACACCGAGAGATTACACTCAAGGAAGTTTGCGAGATGTTGGACGGATACTATGGCAGCCTGGAGCCTTTTGGTGGAACCAAACAGTATCTTTCATGAGTGCTGGATTCCCCTTCAGCATTGGGTCAAATGCCAGAAAGGTCAGGCAAGAAGAGAGTTGCAGGAATCTCCGCAAAGTTGGATGCGTTCGAACGTGATGGGAATGACCTGGAGGAGGTAGGGACGAAGGTGCGTCTACTGACGGCGATGGAGAATCTATTGTGGAAGGTGTAGATGATGATCATATAGTGCATCTACGGTAGAAGATAGGGACGTGCACCAGGATGAATCAGGCAACAATTCAAGATGCTGCTGCAATAGATTTGTACAGTACAGTGTAGGAGCGACGATCCCGGAAGAAGAGCGACGACCCAGCATGATACCAAAGGAACGCACCGTAACGAAAGGGTTGGAACGATAAACTTCACAGTTCTGCAGGTAGACACTGCAAGGAAGACCAGGAGCTATAGATGTGATGTGTGGCTGGTTTGCTTTCGAAGTAACTATCAAAATTGTGCTTTGGCTAGCTGGTTAGCGTTGTATTTTGTGATTCTTCCGAAAAGCCACTGCATTGGTGAGTATCAGTTCACAGGACGGCTGTGGCAACTGGTTGCTGCAGAGTTGTTTGCTTTCTCAGAAACATGGAGTATTTACGGAAGCTGAGAGCGATGGTCTCGGCCACGAGAGGAGCCAAACACACCTAACGAACTTGAATCATCAACGTCAAGGGTACCGATAGGCTGCTGTTGCATGCAGGCGCACTCCATTGCATACGGCATAATATCATATCCCGTTTGCCGTTTGCGAGTTCAGAGTATGTCAGTAACTTCATGAGAAGCGACATTCACTACAGCAGTCCGGAAAATGGCAGGATACATCTGGATTGGGGCCGCCACAATCTGATGTGACGTATGTGAAGATACCATTCCATCCCTTTAGAGCGCAGATTTCATCCGGCATTCCTCCCGTCAAGTCATTATCATGCAGCTTTAGCTCATTGAGGTTTGCAAGACTTCCTAGTTCAGAAGGGATGGTCCCATGGAGAAGGTTTTCCTCCAATTGAAGGTACTCTTTGGGAGAAAAGAGTAACAGCGACGAAAAAGAGGAACATGGGGGCCATCAGTAAAACCACAACTTGAAACAGTAGAGTGACCGCCAACGAGTGCTCTGAATGACTAACCACTTACCAAGATGTACAAGGTTCCCCATTGTGGCGGGCAGTGTCCCTGTTAGTCCACGCTTTGCTGCACAACCAAGCATCATCATTTTTGTGAGACTTTGAATGGTGCAAAACAAGCAAGTTACATTGGCAACATTGACTTACGCAACACAATGCTCTCAATGTGGTTGTAATAATCACAAAAGATACCCTCATAGTGGCAAGGGTTACACCCAGTCATCAGCCAGTTCATCTCATATAGAATCCCGCTCGTCTCCGAATTGCCAGTGGCAAAATAAAAGTCTACTACAGCCAGGAGTTCTTGGGCTTGCTCCGTATTCGAGTCCACCTCATCATAGCAGTTGTTGCTGTTTATCCATTCTTCAGCGGGGAAGATTGATGATGTGCAAAATTGAGTGTTGTGTGTCGAGCAGAGTAACTTGTTCAGAAGGGCTTCTCCTGGGAAAGCTTGGCAATGGCTGAGGAACCCTACTACTAGCAACGGTAGTAGTATGGACCTCCTACTAGGGGGGCTTCCTAACTTGCTATCGACAGCCCGTAGTGTCATTTGCACTTTTGCCTTGACAATCTTCCTGGTCCTCTCCGCCTCGAGGCAGCTGATTCCAACAAGGGTGTGAAGTCCGGTGGGACAAAAACACGACAACGCGACCGCAAGAAGAGGAAGTCGACGGTGGTGGTTTCAGGATTGTTTCTGGAATTTCTCGATACAATGGGTTAAAAAAATCGTGCACTTAGGTATCCTGAACAGCTCAGCAAAACGTGGGCATTCTTTGGTTCCAAAGGGCCGCATGGCTCCAGCCTCCTCTACAAGACTTGTTGTCTACGTGCACGCCAAACTTTTGTTTTCGTTTTCGACCAATTTGTGAGGCAAAGCACGTAAAATTACGCTTGTCGCCAGCGGTGCCCCTGCGCACCGTCAGGCACCAAAATTCGAGCTGATGTCGCAGTACAAACAGCAACGGCACAGTCACACACAGCTCGGTTGATGAGAGGAGGCAGGTAGCAATCCATGTATGTGTTCGGCATGCTGTATTTTGTTTCGTGTGACTTTCCCTTTCAATGAAGAAGGGCCAAGCAATTAGGAGTATACCGGTATGTTTGGTTAGGCACAACACGTGGGAATGGGGCAGATGGCAAAATTGTGAAGCATTGAGGCGGAAAAGTTTCAACACATGTTACTTTGTCATGTGGCAACCGTATTATACCACTGGTAATGATAACCCTCCATGCAAAAGCAAGCATAATGGCGAATGATATTACTATGTAGCTATGTTGATTCTCTAGCTAGTCTCCTTGATCTGGCTAGTCGTGGCTCTCACAGAGGGCGGAGCGAATACAAGGCAGGACGAGCCAAGCAAAAAGAAAAGCAATCATGGGGAGATTCCGCCCTGAGCCAACATTGCGGCTTCAACAGGATCCATGCCACGCATCGAATCGAGGTAGCACGCATCACAACATGTCCACATTTGGCATTTGAATTCTCGGTCTGGACGTCCACAATCGGCAGAGACATAAACCTTTGAGCCACCTCCATTGAAACCCCCAATGAGACATACTTCTTCCGGCATGCTGCCCTTCAGGTCATTGTAATGCAGCTCCATTCGTTCTATAAGAGGAGACATTAGGTGAGGAGAGTTAGTTGCTTGCTTTTGTGGAATACCCAGGTATGGATCTACGCCAACCTGAACAATGCAGGCAGAGCCAAACTAAACTTACCAAGGTTGTAAAGAAGGCCAAGTTCCGTCGGTACTTTACCTACACAAGTGGAAGTTGCAAAGAGACGATAAAACAACATGAGACTTATGCGATGACCTACTAGCGAGGCTAGGACGAGCAAGTACGAGGCGGTCCATTTACCTTCAAATTCGTTGGCGCTGAGAATCAAAGTTTCTGGAGACGTGAATAAGAAGGATAAGTTGTTAGCTTCAGGCTAGCTAGAAATGCGTCAAATAATAGACAAAGTCTTACTCAAAGAATTCTGGAGGAAAGCAAGTTCGGTCGGTATCTTGTTGACTAGGGGAGGATCCATTCCGCCTACAAGTTGATAAGAGAAGCAATGAATGAAAGGACATGGTGAATAAACAAGTTACTTGCCATCTCATCAGCTTCTTCTGTATAGTCATCTTTCCATAAATAACTCACCAACATCTAATCCAGTAACTTCCCCCAAACCATTGCATGTCACACCGGCCCAGTTACAATAGTCGCAATCATCAAGCCATCCCAAGTCAAACAAGGCGCCTGTCTTGTAGGTGTTGCCTGTGAGGAAATAGAAATCTGCCAGAACCTGCATACTTGTCGTGTTTTCTGCCAAACATGTTGACTCGATCCAATAATCGGCTCGATTCCCGACGCAGAGAAGGGGTTCCACCAACCCGGGGCAGAACCATCCGATTTGGGGCGGCCACATTCCTGCAGCAGGCGATGGTATCACCAAGAGAACGACCAGCAGCAGAAAGCTGCCATTTCTTGTGGAAGAGAAGGATAAGCTCATGGTGGTACACTTATTTGTTCCGGATTGTTGCTGCAATGCACTGCAATGCAATGCATTGCTCACGAGCCATGGCGCCATGAATCGAAGCAGAACGAACGGTGTTTGGTTTTTGAAGGTCCCCTGACTGCATCCAACGGTCATCTCGTGAGCACCCAGAGGTGCGCCGCCGCTTCGTGGGCAAACAGGTTGTGTGATTAAGGTCTCATCCCGTACACTTTATCCTATAGTCCTTTTAGGGTTTGATTAAGGTTAGTTTACCAGATGCTTTTGGTACCAGATGATGATCTTTCGCACTTGGATGACGGTGAGAAGATGAAAGGAATGAGACCTGGAGTACATGTATGTATGTGAATAGCTGTAACCGTGGCCAAGATCATAGAAACAAATCATTGCAAAAGCCAATGAGGAGATGCGTGCCATGGATCGTCAAACCCAATCCCAGCAGCCTGGGCTCTGGACGACTCGTCGCGTAAAAGGTAAATCGGAGATGATGTTCCAACGTTTGGTGGACCGCCTGTTCAGTGCTACCGTTGTCTTTTGCGCGTTTTTGGCATTTCTTCGAGCACAATTCGATGGGACATCTAGTATGCAGGAGCACCGGGTCTGTGACCAACACAATCGCCAACATCCTTCGACGGGAAGCAAGCCACGAGTGGTGGACCTCTACGCCGTTCATGGGCGTTCAGATGTCCTGTTCCGACAACACAAGGCGACCGTCGCAACCCCCAAAAGGGTGCTCTTGGAGGACAAATCTCCTAGGCAAAGGGGAAACTTCACGGACAAGTCGGAGAATCAAGACTGGATTTTGGATTCGGATGAATATGCCAAGAAGGGAGAACCCATGTACTCGACCGACCCTCCTTGTGAGCCAATGCATAGCTGGCAAATGCAAACCAACCCTGTTTGCAACCTTCTCCATGAAAAAGACATGACGAATTTCTTCCGGTATCAAGAACAGCAGTCTGAGAGTAGTAATGGCAGAAACGAAGCACCAAAGGACATTTTGCATGAAAACGTCCGATACCTGGCCGCGGGGGGATACCGAGAAGTCTACATGATCCAAGACGACGCTATCCACACGGACTGGAAAGATAACCGATTGGCACTCAAGACACTCAAGTATAGTCGAAACTTCACCGAACGTCATACGGATCGACACCGGCGAGATGCCGTGGCGGCAGATCGTTTGACTTCGACTCCTGAAAGTGTCAACATCTATGGCTTTTGCGGGAACAGTGCCTTGTACCAGTTCGCCAAGGGAGGCAATCTACGAGACGCCATTGCGAGATACATTTCCAATCCCGCCACGCCAGAGGCTGCCTGGAGCACTGAAATACGCCTCCAAATTGCCTATCAAGGTAAGTGAAAGCAACAGGGGACTTTTTGCGCCGCTTGCTACATGTACTCAATACCTCACTCTGCTCCTGCTGCAACTAACTGTTTACAGTGGCCTCTGGAATTGCCGCCGTTCACAATGTCGATGAAGAGGGTCGGGCGTCTCTTGCACACACTGACATTAGTACCGACCAGTTTATCTCTCTGGATGGCCGTATTGTGTTCAAGATTAACGATTTCAACCGAGCCAGGTTCTTGCGAAAGAATTCTCTCGACAATTCCTCCTGTCCCTTCACTGTGAAGAGTAACAAGGGCAAGTTCAGAGCTCCTGAAGAGTATCGTTATGATCCCGAGACTGAAGCGATTGATGTCTACAGCATGGGGAACATTTTTTTCGTCTTGTTGACAGGCAAGTACCCGTTTGGCCAGTTCACAAAGAAGGCAGTCAAAAGAGCAGTGGCTAGAGGACTAAGGCCGGACTTTGGAGCCCTCGTGGACAGTGCGGATCCACACGTTCAGACATTGATCCAAGCAGCCCGGATGTGTTGGACTCACGACCCCTCGGAGAGGGCTACTGCTCGGCAAGTTCAACTCTTTCTACAGTCCAAGTTGCCGCCATCAGCGAGCTGAGACCATAATGCCCTGTCAGCTTCAATTTACACTTCCAACTAGCTAGAACCATGTCATGCTTTGTCCAACACGGAAACCGTGCACATACCCCAGAGATTTGGTTAGTTCAATGTAATGTAGGTTTTGCCATGGTGCGATGGAAGCATCGTAACTTGCCTTTTTTCTTTTTTACTGGATTTTCACTGCCCATGCAGTCATCTGTCAAGGCAGCGTCAAAGAAAGAATGCCCCAATGAACAGATTTGAAGCTACCACACTGCAGCACCCTGGGCCAGGAGTTTTGTATTGGTCCTGATGTAGATCTTGGAACCGGGTCAGGAGTGACACTGGGTGTAGACGCAGTTGGAGGCTCCTTTTGCAAACTTGGGACGAGTACAGGCCCTAGAGCTGAACTTGAGGGTGAGTCCAGGTTTGGCAAGGTGTACATCTTGGACCTGAAAGTGCAGAATTCTGAAACTGAGGTGCGTGCAGTAGAGGTGCGTGCAGAGAGGTGCGTGCAGGAGGGTGCAGCCGAGGTGCGTGCCCGAGGTGCGTGCCCTAGAGGTGCGTGCCCTAGAGGTGCGTGCCCTACTACTAGAGGTGCGTGCCCTAGAGGTGCGAATTCTGACGCCGACATGGGTGCCCTAGAGGTGCAGAATACTGACGCCAACAAACTGACGCCGATGCAGTAGAGGTGCAGAATTCTGCTGCCGAGATGAACGCCCTACCTAGAGGAGGTGCAGAATTCTGATACCGGTACCAACTGTTAGACCTGGACCGTAAAACCAAAATATTGCATTATTGTAATGGATTTGGAGGGGGCCAGGTGGTAAGTGAAGATGATTTTTGTAGTTGACCACAGCTTCCAACATAGAGACCCGGTTCCCATTTGGTTGTCAGCACCCCACCGTATCCTATTTTAATGTTGATGCAACCCTAGTCAAAGTGTCGAAGAAAGAATTTATACTAGTAGTTGCATGTAGAAGTATGCAGTTAATATTGTACAGTGCCTGGGCTCTTGCGAGCTACGCTTGTTTTGCAATTCGCTTGACAACATTGCGCATGAATGTATCTGAGCATACATAACTGCCCCGCGACAGCCTGCAGACAAGGAGGCGGCAGCGTCTTAGAGATATCCGCTGAATGCTTTGTCGATCACTCCAAGGCTGAACGGCTTGGAGATGTAGCCATCTCCCCCAGCATCCGATGCCTCTTCCTCGAACTTCTCTGATACGTTAGCCGTCACAAACACCACCTTGGGAAGCGCCTTGTCACCTCGATGCTTTACGATGAGCTTCGTTGCCTCTAGACCATCCATGATGGGCATCTGGTGTTGGCAAGAATCAAAGTTTCAATCTGTTAGAGATCCATAGTGTGCAGTTTGCTGTGAATCATTTCTGCTCGTGGACTTACCTGCATATCCATGAAAATGAGATCAAATTCCTGTTCTTTATTCTTGGTCACGGCTATTTCCCCATTGTCCGCAAACTCCACGTTGGTCACTCCCAAGCGACTGAGCATCCTGCCAAGCACCTTTTGGTTGATAATGTTGTCTTCTGCAACCAATATTCGAAGTCTGTCGTAGGAGATGGGTCTGGCAGCTTCTGGGCTCTCGACTTCCGGACCTCCATGCGAGGACGCCTTCATTTGGGCCGCCAACGACCGTATCAACACGGACGGCAGTACTTGCCGCAACGACCGAAAGTGAAGGTTGGTTTCCTTGACGCCGTAGTTGGGCCCATGCGTCACCATGGCGGTCTTTTGCTTGGTCAAATTTTTGAATTGCTTGTGCTGAGTCGCATCGTGTAGTTGCTCGTCCACCAAAGTGAGATAGAATCGATCCTTCTGCAATCCGTTGTTGGGGGGTGACATGGTTTCCAACAACGATTCCATGCTGTCGAATCGGCGAACATTGTTGACGCCCAACTCACTTAGAAGATTGCTTCCCGAGTTGCTACCGGGTTGTTCAATGGAAATGATTTCCCCTCGCTGGAGTTCCTTGGTCAGGGGTTTCACATCGAACAATTTCCCCGTAAAGGGAAAGTCTACGGCAAACTCGGTCCATTGTCCCACGACACTGTCCACCGAAATGGCTCCACCCAACCCCTTGACCAACTTGGTGACAATGGCCAAGCCGAGGCCTGAGAAAAGCAATGTTAGTATGTATGTGAGCGGCCAGTGTGATACTAATAGGCAAGACACACAAACAGTTCGGAAACGTACCTGTACCACCATGGCTGGTTTCAATCATGGAATTGGCCTGCTTGAATGGTTTAAAGATACGGGCGAAGTCCTTCCTTGGTATTCCGTTGCCATAATCCTTGACGCGGAAGCGAAGAATCTTGTCACACGTTCTCAATCCTTCACTCAGCTGATCTTCTTCGGTCAACATCATGGCCCCCGGCGGTGATTTACTACTCCCCATGCTGCTGCTGCTATCTTGTTTCTCTGGTTCTTTGCCACTGAGAAAGGGGCAGCCTCCCGCCGTGGCTGGTTGACTTGGAGGAGCATCTTTGGTTGGTTCTTTCCCACCGAGGAATGGACAGCCACCACCACTACCCGACGGCTTGGACGAAACCGGTTTGTCGGTTTCTGCCGCTGCCGTCTCGTCCCGTTCGGTTGTAGCGTTCGTCGGATCAGGTCTCTCAGTGTCCGCCTCCTCTCCTTGCGGTTGTGGTGCTGTATCTTCTAATTGTTGTTGCTGTTGTCGATACGGATTCTCCACCAACCCCACCTTGAGTTCAATGACTCCTTCGGGCGGACTAAACTTGACCGAGTTTCCCAGCAGATTGTAAAGTATTTGTTGCAGTCGTCGGTTGTCCATGTCAATGGTTTCGGGTACGGCCGGATCATAACTGGTGGCCACGGTAAGGTTTTTGTCGCGTGCCTTTTGGGCAATGGAGTGTACGACGGCATCCAAACAGGTTTGTATATTGGATGGTTTGACGGCAATTTCGACATTACCCGTTTCGAGTTTGCTGTAATCGAGGACATCATTGACTACCGTCAAAAGTAAATCCCCCGATGTGACAATCATTTGTAGACAGTCCTGTTGGTAAGGACTGAGATTGGTTTCTTGGAGTAGCGAGGACAAGCCAATAACGCAGTTGAGGGGTGTTCGAATCTCGTGGGTGATACTGGCAAATGTCTGCAACTGCGCCTGTGAAGCGGCCTCCAACTTGCGATTGACTTCTTCGAGTGATTCGTTGGACTTTTGGAGTTCCTGGGTTCGTTCCTGGACCCGCTGCTCGAGCGTATCGACGAGTTCCTGGTTCTTGCGAACGGCATTGTATGCTTGAATGAGATTGGAACAGGTCGTGACGAAGGGCTCTAGAAACTCGACATCTGCCTCTGTATATCCGCCGGGTTTGTTGGCAATGCCGACCATGCCAACGAGTTGTGCGGGTCCATTGTCATCGCGCGTGGTGGATTCGAAAAAGGGAATTCCCAGAAAGTGATCGAGCGGAGGATGTCCTTCCGGGATCCCGCAGGCCGCCGGATGATCCTGCGGTGCGTTGCAGACCATTGGTTCGGCCGTGACAATGACTTGGCCAAAGAGAGACTTCATATTGAAGAATTTCAAGCCGTGATCCACATTGTCATTGTAGAACGCTCTTGTCACGGCATTCCACGCAATGTTGGTAATGGCATGCGTCTGTAGATAGGGCGATCCATCTTCTTCCTTGTACATGACTTCGCCAATGAACCCGTACTCGCTGTCCATCAGATCCAACAGCTTTTCCAACAACGTCCCAAAGACCACACGGGGTTCTTCGCGCATCAAGTACTGACGCTGCACAGTGGCAATGCCATCCAGCAAACGCAACTTGTCGTGGTCCAGTCTCGCTCTCTTGCTGGCGGGTTGATCATTACTACTAGTACTTGTCGTCGAGCTCTCGGAACTGGCGGCCGTCGCAAACGAAAGATCATCGTCGTCATCGTTGTACTCGTACTCGTGATCCGTCACCACAATCGTCGGTTCTGCGGCTGTCATGGTCGTCATGGTCTTGTCTTGTCAAAATACTTTCTTGTGGGCTTTTTCTTCAAAAGTAGGAACAATTGAGGAGCGTTTGCTTGTTGTGTTGGGTTTTGCTGGTCCGAAGAAGTGGGGTTCGACGGTTCGCCAGTGGGCAAACTCTCGCGCTTACCTGGCGATCAAATCTCAGCCTCCATCTCTTTCCATCTCCGGTGCCGTTCGGTGCCTTTGGCCTGTACCGGTTCCAGTACGAGGTGTACACGGTCCGAGAAACAGATGATGGTTGCCGTCGAAAAACACGAGCAAGACGACACAGTAGATCGCGATTCGCGATTGGTGTCGTCAGTAGCAGTGATGTCCTTTGAAGAAATCTAGGGTTTTACACGGATGTTAAATAAAAGATGACGCCTACTGTTCTGCGGAAAGTCAAAACAAGCTTCGACATTCGGCAAACAGGTCAGCTGGTACGACTGTACCAGGTACAACTCGCATTTATAAGAAGCCGATGAGGACTGACTGAGAACTACTAACTACTGTACTAGTAGCTACCAGTAGCTAGCTACGGTACTCCATTAGAGCGCTAAGCTCTGACCATTCGCCCAGTTTCGCCAATGGCCATACGGTACGTAACAACAAAGCAACAGCGAAGCAAAGAAGGAAGAAGGTTATTTGTCGAGATCAATGGACATTTCAAGGAGAAGAGCAGCTTATAAATCAACTCCACAGTCAGTCCAGAGTGACTCAGTCAGTCAGATGAACGTCAGAAAAGGAGGGAACACGAGGTTTTCGCAATGGGGCTGCGATTGAAAAGAAAATGAGAAAGGAACCTCTCGATTGCTATGCTCGCAGAAAAGATCTGATGATGATTAAAGATTCGATTCAAAGATTCTGACCCAAAAGCTCACCAAAGGAAAGCAGTGACGGCAGCTGCTGAGATATCATAGCTGTGACGATACAGATAGATAGATTTTAAGATTGTTTGGGGCTCGACCCGCAGCTGCACAATAATCGATCTGTTCAAGACTTATCAGTGATGATTCACCTCGTGGGTTTGCCGGAAGGTACCTGGTATGGTACTGTCTTTGTCTTTGTCTTTGTCTCACTGTCTTCTGTCTTCTGTCTTCTACTCAAAGTAGTCTAGCTGTGGCCAGTATTAAGACACTGTTTCGCTTGCAACAGGGATTGGACAGATATCCTTTTAAAAGACTTTGATCCAGCTGGAACAATGATGGTACCGGTACCAGTACTGTACTGAATAACTGTATAGTAAAGTCAGAATCCGGTGATCTTCATTATTCATTTTCAGCAAAAAGAATTGTTTTGAATTTTTCCCATTTTCATATTCCTCTTCCCCTGAGTGGCGAACAAGCCTGGCAATGTTAGGAGATTGAATGAGATCAGTGAGATGATGACAACTCTACGGATTGTAGTAGCAGTGATCCTTTGGACCTTGTGTTCAATCGAGGTCTCCTCCTCCCAATCCTCAGTCTCGTTCCAAGCGTTTCCCAACATTTCTGCGTGCCATGACAAATCAGGGACCGAAAATTCTCTCATTCCACTGTCACCCACAAGCACATTCGAAGAATGCCTGGATCTAGCGGCAAACCGTTCGTGCTACTCGGTCTGCTGGTCCAAACAAGCAAAAGCCGACAATTGCCATTGTCACGTGACGCCCATTTGGATGCCTCTGCCAAACACTTCCGTGGATTCCGCCGTTCTCGATTGGCCCTGTACCAGCCCGAAGGATTGCTCGTACAATGGCATTTGCCATACTACTAGTAGTAGTAGTACTCCGAAATGCCACTGCCATGCCGGATGGGATGGAGTACGATGCGGAGCACTGCAATTCCTTCCCGTCGACAAGGACACTCCTGGATTCCGTCAAGTCAATGCCACGACAAGACACAATAATATCAGTACGTGGGGAGCATCCATTCTATGGGACCACCAAACGCAACAATGGCACGGATGGGTTTCGGAAATCGTCAATGAATGTGGCATTAATGCGTGGAACGTAAATTCGCAAATTGTCCACATTACCAGTCATCATGGCAGTCCAAGTGGTCCCTTTCAACGACAAGATATCTTTGCCACTCCCTTTGCACACGAACCCAGCGTCACGAGAGGACCTCGAGGCGAATGGGTCATGCTCTATTCGGCATACAACAACCTCACTCGTCACATCACTCATCATCACGAAGGATACAATGCCAGCACGTGGCAACGAGTGGCGTGTACCAATTGCAGTCAAGGAGCCAGTCTCTCTCCAGTGGGGAGCAAGGGATGTCCCTTTCAACGAGGGCAACCCACGAAACTCAATCATCTCTACATTCAAATGATGGCGATTGCATCCCACCCCAATGGGCCTTGGAGACACGTCGAAATACCCAAATTGACCATGCCGTGGGATTGGAATACTGCCATGACCATTCGCCCAAATAGTGAAGAGGCCATTGCCCTGATTCGAGGTGGTATGGTATGGCACGCCCACCAATACGATGATCCCCACAGTTGGCATCCACTCAATGGTCGTGCTGATCCAGATGATGATCACCAACCATCTCCACACTGGCCAATTCCCGTCGAAGATCCATACATTTGGTACGATGACACGAATGGCGTCTACCATGCACTGGCGCATTGCTTTGACCCCTTTTTTGGAGTGCATGCCTATGCCGCCGACGACAAACACCACCACAACCATTCTTCTTTGAAACTATTGAATTGGACCGTCACGGGAGTTGCCTATGACAATGTCGTTCACTTTACCGATGGGACCCAGTACGCCTTTGGCCGTCGGGAACGACCCTTTTTGATTTGGGGCAAAATGGGACAACTCGTGGCTCTGTCCAATGGAGTCGCCTATGGGACACCCAATCCATTTGCTGTGGGCCATGACATGACATTTACACTGATAGCGCCCATTGTGCAGCAACAACAAGAAGCAGTCACCAAGTGAAACGGACTTCTCGAGTATAGCTAGCTGACTGACAGCATAGACGAGAAGAGCTTCATGTATGACGACAAAAGCCACCTTTTGAGCAATCTGGCCAAGCTAGCTAGGTCCCTTCCAAAACAAAACTGGCCGCAACACAATCACTCCACCAGCCTTTTGTGGTGGGCAATCGAGCTAAGCTACCGTACTGGTACCACCCACGACCTGGAAGGCAGATACATGTACCGGTATGTGAGTGGCGAAATTCAATCTATCTATCTTTCTAGCAGGCTATCCGGATACATGTAGTGGGAGCAATGCACTCACTACGGTAGCTAGCTAGTGAAGCAAAACGGAACAAGACCTGAGCTCACCAGCTTTGTAGCAACTCGGGGATCCATACGGTAGCTTGAAGGAGGTGTTGCAAAAAGGGAACGAAGCACATGGACTTTTTTTGTGGGTTCACCAGTTGCTAAAGGATCCCTTGTTTGCACAACAGTTCGGAACAAGACAGACAGATGATGCTCTGATGCCGATGCTTTGCCGTCGTCATCCTAGCTGGCTACCGGGTATTCGTATCGGCACTACCATCGCTTGTGCCCAGTCGACCACTACCTATTTTAATCCCAGCATCTGGTGACTGAATCAATAGAATTCAGCATGTTGGCGCTACCGCTCGGCTTCCCATGAAGTTGTAGTTAGAAACACAATTTTACGGTTAGCCAAAATTGTGAGCATTACTTAGGCTTAAAAATGTCGTCCTGCTCATCTATCCATAGTACTTAGGTTGACAGTTACATCAATGAGTGGCGCGGCACCAATCGTACATTTTGGACCAACCACCACTGCACTCCGAAGAAGGTCGATCTTTCGCATTCTCGCATCATCACTCTTGCATTCTCACAGGCAAGCCATCCCACGGGTCAGCGGTGCCAGTTAACCAACAATAGACCTCCACAACAGTAGAGGTGCTTCATTGCCTGTCTCCTCCTCCCTTATAGATTGATCAAAAGCTCGTAATCGC
Source organism: Seminavis robusta (assembly GCA_903772945.1). NCBI lineage: Eukaryota > Bacillariophyta > Bacillariophyceae > Naviculales > Naviculaceae > Seminavis > Seminavis robusta. The sequence goes on from CAICTM010001852.1 coordinate 18,991, forward strand.
ACTCCACTCGACAATCCTCAGTCAGTATCATCAGATAATCCTCAGGATGTTCTGGTCTTTCTGCAACAAAACCAAAGTGGGAATATGGCCTTCTCTTGTTCTGTTCCTTCTTCCTAGAGACTCTTGCTCTCAATCATCCGTCCCCTATGTTGCTTACAAGTTATTGACGGCGCAACAAATCTCCGACACTCTGACGAGTTGGCAGGTGGAATATCCCAACTTTGTGACTACTCATACCAGCCAAGAAAAATTTGGATTACCTGCCGCAGGGTTTTCCTACGATTGTCCCTTTGATCCCCAAGTCGACGGTTGTCTCAACTACTACGCCGTAGTACAAGACTATGTGGCCCATCCACCGGGATCTACCAGCAGCAATCGACTTCCTACCATGTTGCTCAGTGGAGAACTCCATGGCAATGAACGGGTCGGACCGACCGCCGTCATGGAAGCCACGAGAATTCTCCTCGAAGCGGCGGCGTGTCAAGCATTGCCACGGTTTACCCACAATAATGACACGCAATGGGAATTGGACTCTGCCAAAGCAGTGACTTGTCAAGGTCGACTCTCCGATCGATACGGCATGTCCGATATCCAACAACAATGGCTGGCACGATTGGTCAGTACAAGGCGGATCATTGTCGTCCCCACGGCCAATGCGTTGGGGTATTATCGCAATGCACGAGAAGAAGGAAATGTCGATCCCAACCGTGATTTCCCCTATGATCATTTACCATCCGATACGGATGAATGTATGCGCACCATTGCGGCACGGACCATGAATGAACTCTTTCGGCATTATATGATTAGCAACAGTTTTACATTTCACGGTGGCACCGAGTTACTGGGATATGAGTGGGGCAATCCGACCCATTTTGGATACGTGTCACCCGATGATATCGCCCAAGATCAATTGGCACGATCGTACAGTGTCTACGGTGGGAGCTTTCAGGGGAACAATGGGCGATATCATCCCAATTATTTATACGGGGATATGAATTCCATCATTTACTATGTCCGAGGAGGATTCGAGGATTATGCCTATGCGGGGAGTTGGGACAATACCAACATGGTCGTCTGCAATCCCAACACATATGGTGGATATCCAGCGGAAAAGACTACCTATGATGCCGGGATGCTTCGTTCCTTCAACATGTTGGCAGAAACCAGTTGGGTCAAATCACCCAATGACAATGATTTGGGAACATCTCTGAATGTCTTGTACGAAAACAGTGACTCTGGCAACACCAAGAACCGACGACAAAGAAGAAGGACCCAAATTGGAGATGATGACTTTTATCCCTCGGCGTCGGCACGGCTAGAAGCCAATGAACGCATGGCACAGGGGCATATTCCACGCAATATACGTCTCTCCATTGCCGCTATTGAAATGATCCACCCCTATGTACGCATCACAGCTGTCGATGGCTTGGAATTGCCCGATGATATTGTGCCATTGGCATCTCGTGGGTACAGTGACCATCCGGCTTGCAACAATCGTGCTTTGGTATTGGATGCTCAAGAACGATTATTGGAACAAGCCGTCAAGACGGGAGCACTCCCCGTCATGGAGATCCCACTGGCGGACACTGGTGGCCTCCTCGATCTGCAGTGGACCGTGGGAGGTGCCATGACAATTGATCAAACACAGTTATGGGTAGCTGCTATCGATGATAGTGCTGTAGCGGCGAATGATGCAACTGCCTGGTTGCAAGACTACATTTGTGGAGATCCTTTGAACGAAGTCATGTCCCTGTCCCAGCGACTGGAGCCAAATGCCATCAAAGCAGCGTTTACCGCCGTGGGCACACCACAACAGGGCACTGGATTCTTCTCGGCATTTGGGCCTCGACCAATCCCACTGGATGACACAATGGGACCCGTCTTTCATTCTATATTGGATTTGGCTTCTTTGAACGTGAATGCGGAAACGACACTCGTCGTTTTGGCCAGTGCTCAAGTCGATAGTTCCTGGACACAGCTGCCAGTCAACACGCCAGTGGCACCATCGAACACGGGACCACAGTCTCACATGGTCCAGGTCAGGACCAATGCGAATTGGAAACATGTCAATAGCCAGGGCTATGTTGTTCAAGGACAAACCGAATTCTTCACGGAACCTATTCTGATACGATTGTTGGATAGCGGCAGTAGCGTGACAGCGGCAACACTGGTCAACGACCGATTCCAAAAGCCATCGGAACGACCAGGTCTCAGTACCACGGTCCCGGACAACACGGTGACAGGGAGCGGTAGCGGTAGTGGCATCAGCGTTGGTGGTGTCAGTGTAAACATTGTACAGGTGGAAGACATTACAGAAGCCCCAACCCTCCAAACGGAAGCGCCTACGTTCGATGGATCCGTCGAGGCAACAATGGAGGCAACGATGCCCCAGAAACCCTTCTTCCACCGCCCTCATGAAGAACAAGAGAAGCAATGCAGAACCTTCCCAATCCGCAGCTGACATTCAACGTAGTAGCAGGACTGAGAAAACCAGTCCTTCGGACAATCCTGGTCAA